>CATIWZ010000007.1:0-109236 GCA_949708635.1 Hirtodrosophila cameraria
GAGCGAGATAGAGCCTTGAAATTTGAACTATAAATACCTTTCTGTATCCCCGAATATAGTCTACGACAGTTCATTTACGTTTTATCGAATATCTCGGTTCCTGAGCGAGATAGAGCCTTGAAATTTGGACTATAAATACCTTTCTGTATCCCCGAATATAGTCTACGACTGTTCATTTACGTTTTATCGAATATCTCGGTTCCTGAGCGAGATAGAGACTTGAAATTTGGACTATAAATACCTTTTCGAAATTCCTCAACTTTCTGTATCCCCGAATATAGTCTACGACTGTTCATTTACGTTTTATCGAATATCTCGGTTCCTGAGCGAGATAGAGCCTTGAAATTTGGACTATAAATACCTTTCTGTATCCCCGAATATAGTCTACGACTGTTCATTTACGTTTTATCGAATATCTCGGTTCCTGAGCGAGATAGAGCCTTGAAATTTGGACTATTAATCCCCCCTTCGAAATTCCTCAACTTTCTGTATCCCCGAATATAGTCTACGACTGTTCATTTACGTTTTATCGAATATCTCGGTTCCTGAGCGAGATAGAGCCTTGAAATTTGGACTATAAATACCTTCTCGAAATTCCTCAACTTTCTGTATCCCCGAAAATATTCTACGACTTTTAGATCGGCTGCAACATCAAAAAGAAAAGTGTAAATTTACGTTTTATCGAATATCTCGGTTCCTGAGCGAGATAGAGCCTTGAAATTTGAACTATAAATACCTTTCTGTATCCCCGAATATAGTCTACGACAGTTCATTTACGTTTTATCGAATATCTCGGTTCCTGAGCGAGATAGAGCCTTGAAATTTGGACTATAAATACCTTTTCGAAATTCCTCAACTTTCTGTATCCCCGAATATAGTCTACGACTGTTCATTTACGTTTTATCGAATATCTCGGTTCCTGAGCGAGATAGAGACTTGAAATTTGGACTATAAATACCTTTTCGAAATTCCTCAACTTTCTGTATCCCCGAATATAGTCTACGACTGTTCATTTACGTTTTATCGAATATCTCGGTTCCTGAGCGAGATAGAGCCTTGAAATTTGGACTATAAATACCTTTCTGTATCCCCGAATATAGTCTACGACTGTTCATTTACGTTTTATCGAATATCTCGGTTCCTGAGCGAGATAGAGCCTTGAAATTTGGACTATTAATCCCCCCTTCGAAATTCCTCAACTTTCTGTATCCCCGAATATAGTCTACGACTGTTCATTTACGTTTTATCGAATATCTCGGTTCCTGAGCGAGATAGAGCCTTGAAATTTGGACTATAAATACCTTTCTGTATCCCCGAATATACTCTACGACTGTTCATTTACGTTTTATCGAATATCTCGGTTCCTGAGCGAGATAGAGCCTTGAAATTTGGACTATAAATACCTTTTCGAAATTCCTCAACTTTCTGTATCCCCGAATATAGTCTACGACTGTTCATTTACGTTTTATCGAATATCTCGGTTCCTGAGCGAGATAGAGACTTGAAATTTGGACTATAAATACCTTTTCGAAATTCCTCAACTTTCTGTATCCCCGAATATAGTCTACGACTGTTCATTTACGTTTTATCGAATATCTCGGTTCCTGAGCGAGATAGAGCCTTGAAATTTGGACTATAAATACCTTTCTGTATCCCCGAATATAGTCTACGACTGTTCATTTACGTTTTATCGAATATCTCGGTTCCTGAGCGAGATAGAGCCTTGAAATTTGGACTATTAATCCCCCCTTCGAAATTCCTCAACTTTCTGTATCCCCGAATATAGTCTACGACTGTTCATTTACGTTTTATCGAATATCTCGGTTCCTGAGCGAGATAGAGACTTGAAATTTGGACTATAAATACATTTTCGAAATTCCTCAACTTTCTGTATCCCCGAATATAGTCTACGACTGTTCATTTACGTTTTATCGAATATCTCGGTTCCTGAGCGAGATAGAGCCTTGAAATTTGGACTATTAATCCCCCCTTCGAAATTCCTCAACTTTCTGTATCCCCGAATATAGTCTACGACTGTTCATTTACGTTTTATCGAATATCTCGGTTCCTGAGCGAGATAGAGCCTTGAAATTTGGACTATAAATACCTTTCTGTATCCCCGAATATACTCTACGACTGTTCATTTACGTTTTATCGAATATCTCGGTTCCTGAGCGAGATAGAGCCTTGAAATTTGGACTATAAATACCTTTTCGAAATTCCTCAACTTTCTGTATCCCCGAATATAGTCTACGACTGTTCATTTACGTTTTATCGAATATCTCGGTTCCTGAGCGAGATAGAGACTTGAAATTTGGACTATAAATACCTTTTCGAAATTCCTCAACTTTCTGTATCCCCGAATATAGTCTACGACTGTTCATTTACGTTTTATCGAATATCTCGGTTCCTGAGCGAGATAGAGCCTTGAAATTTGGACTATAAATACCTTTCTGTATCCCCGAATATAGTCTACGACTGTTCATTTACGTTTTATCGAATATCTCGGTTCCTGAGCGAGATAGAGCCTTGAAATTTGGACTATTAATCCCCCCTTCGAAATTCCTCAACTTTCTGTATCCCCGAATATAGTCTACGACTGTTCATTTACGTTTTATCGAATATCTCGGTTCCTGAGCGAGATAGAGACTTGAAATTTGGACTATAAATACATTTTCGAAATTCCTCAACTTTCTGTATCCCCGAATATAGTCTACGACTGTTCATTTACGTTTTATCGAATATCTCGGTTCCTGAGCGAGATAGAGACTTGAAATTTGGACTATAAATACCTTTTCGAAATTCCTCAACTTTCTGTATCCCCGAATATAGTCTACGACTGTTCATTTACGTTTTATCGAATATCTCGGTTCCTGAGCGAGATAGAGCCTTGAAATTTGGACTATAAATA
Organism: Hirtodrosophila cameraria; assembly: GCA_949708635.1. NCBI lineage: Eukaryota > Metazoa > Arthropoda > Insecta > Diptera > Drosophilidae > Hirtodrosophila > Hirtodrosophila cameraria. Next base: position 2,912 of record CATIWZ010000007.1, read on the forward strand.
CCTTTTCGAAATTCCTCAACTTTCTGTATCCCCGAATATAGTCTACGACTGTTCATTTACGTTTTATCGAATATCTCGGTTCCTGAGCGAGATAGAACCTTGAAATTTGGACTATAAATACCTTTTCGAAATTCCTCAACTTTATGTATCCCCGAATATAGTCTACGACTGTTCATTTACGTTTTATCGAATATCTCGGTTCCTGAGCGAGATAGAGCCTTGAAATTTGGACTATAAATACCTTTTCGAAATTCCTCAACTTTCTGTATCCCCGAAAATATTCTAGGACTTTTAGATCGGCTGCAACATCAAAAAGAAAAGTGTAAATTTACGTTTTATCGAATATCTCGGTTCCTGAGCGAGATAGAGCCTTGAAATTTGGACTATAAATACCTTTCTGTATCCCCGAATATAGTCTACGACAGTTCATTTACGTTTTATCGAATATCTCGGTTCCTGAGCGAGATAGAGCCTTGAAATTTGGACTATAAATACCTTTTCGAAATTCCTCAACTTTCTGTATCCCCGAAAATATTCTACGACTTTTAGATCGGCTGCAACATCAAAAAGAAAAGTGTAAATTTACATTTTACCGCATATCTCGGTTCCTGAGCGAGATAGAGCCTTGAAATTTGGACTATAAATACCTTTCTGTATCCCCGAATATAGTCTACGACTGTTCATTTACGTTTTATCGAATATCTCGGTTCCTGAGCGAGATAGAGCCTTGAAATTTGGACTATAAATACCTTTCTGTATCCCCGAATATACTCTACGACTGTTCATTTACGTTTTATCGAATATCTCGGTTCCTGAGCGAGATAGAGCCTTGAAATTTGGACTATAAATACCTTTTCGAAATTCCTCAACTTTCTGTATCCCCGAATATAGTCTACGACTGTTCATTTACGTTTTATCGAATATCTCGGTTCCTGAGCGAGATAGAACCTTGAAATTTGGACTATAAATACCTTTTCGAAATTCCTCAACTTTCTGTATCCCCGAATATAGTCTACGACTGTTCATTTACGTTTTATCGAATATCTCGGTTCCTGAGCGAGATAGAGCCTTGAAATTTGGACTATAAATACCTTTCTGTATCCCCGAATATAGTCTACGACTGTTCATTTACGTTTTATCGAATATCTCGGTTCCTGAGCGAGATAGAGCCTTGAAATTTGGACTATTAATCCCCCCTTCGAAATTCCTCAACTTTCTGTATCCCCGAATATAGTCTACGACTGTTCATTTACGTTTTATCGAATATCTCGGTTCCTGAGCGAGATAGAGCCTTGAAATTTGGACTATAAATACCTTTCTGTATCCCCGAATATACTCTACGACTGTTCATTTACGTTTTATCGAATATCTCGGTTCCTGAGCGAGATAGAGCCTTGAAATTTGGACTATAAATACCTTTTCGAAATTCCTCAACTTTCTGTATCCCCGAATATAGTCTACGACTGTTCATTTACGTTTTATCGAATATCTCGGTTCCTGAGCGAGATAGAACCTTGAAATTTGGACTATAAATACCTTTTCGAAATTCCTCAACTTTCTGTATCCCCGAATATAGTCTACGACTGTTCATTTACGTTTTATCGAACATCTCGGTTCCTGAGCGAGATAGAGCCTTGAAATTTGGACTATAAATACCTTTTCGAAATTCCTCAACTTTCTGTATCCCCGAAAATATTCTAGGACTTTTAGATCGGCTGCAACATCAAAAAGAAAAGTGTAAATTTACGTTTTATCGAATATCTCGGTTCCTGAGCGAGATAGAGCCTTGAAATTTGGACTATAAATACCTTTCTGTATCCCCGAATATAGTCTACGACAGTTCATTTACGTTTTATCGAATATCTCGGTTCCTGAGCGAGATAGAGCCTTGAAATTTGGACTATAAATACCTTTTCGAAATTCCTCAACTTTCTGTATCCCCGAAAATATTCTACGACTTTTAGATCGGCTGCAACATCAAAAAGAAAAGTGTAAATTTACATTTTACCGCATATCTCGGTTCCTGAGCGAGATAGAGCCTTGAAATTTGGACTATAAATACCTTTCTGTATCCCCGAATATAGTCTACGACTGTTCATTTACGTTTTATCGAATATCTCGGTTCCTGAGCGAGATAGAGCCTTGAAATTTGGACTATAAATACCTTTCTGTATCCCCGAATATACTCTACGACTGTTCATTTACGTTTTATCGAATATCTCGGTTCCTGAGCGAGATAGAGCCTTGAAATTTGGACTATAAATACCTTTTCGAAATTCCTCAACTTTCTGTATCCCCGAATATAGTCTACGACTGTTCATTTACGTTTTATCGAATATCTCGGTTCCTGAGCGAGATAGAACCTTGAAATTTGGACTATAAATACCTTTTCGAAATTCCTCAACTTTCTGTATCCCCGAATATAGTCTACGACTGTTCATTTACGTTTTATCGAATATCTCGGTTCCTGAGCGAGATAGAGCCTTGAAATTTGGACTATAAATACCTTTTCGAAATTCCTCAACTTTCTGTATCCCCGAAAATATTCTAGGACTTTTAGATCGGCTGCAACATCAAAAAGAAAAGTGTAAATTTACGTTTTATCGAATATCTCGGTTCCTGAGCGAGATAGAGCCTTGAAATTTGGACTATAAATACCTTTCTGTATCCCCGAATATAGTCTACGACAGTTCATTTACGTTTTATCGAATATCTCGGTTCCTGAGCGAGATAGAGCCTTGAAATTTGGACTATAAATACCTTTTCGAAATTCCTCAACTTTCTGTATCCCCGAATATAGTCTACGACTGTTCATTTACGTTTTATCGAATATCTCGGTTCCTGAGCGAGATAGAACCTTGAAATTTGGACTATAAATACCTTTTCGAAATTCCTCAACTTTCTGTATCCCCGAATATAGTCTACGACTGTTCATTTACGTTTTATCGAATATCTCGGTTCCTGAGCGAGATAGAGCCTTGAAATTTGGACTATAAATACCTTTTCGAAATTCCTCAACTTTCTGTATCCCCGAAAATATTCTAGGACTTTTAGATCGGCTGCAACATCAAAAAGAAAAGTGTAAATTTACGTTTTATCGAATATCTCGGTTCCTGAGCGAGATAGAGCCTTGAAATTTGGACTATAAATACCTTTCTGTATCCCCGAATATAGTCTACGACAGTTCATTTACGTTTTATCGAATATCTCGGTTCCTGAGCGAGATAGAGCCTTGAAATTTGGACTATAAATACCTTTTCAAAATTCCTCAACTTTCTGTATCCCCGAAAATATTCTACGACTTTTAGATCGGCTGCAACATCAAAAAGAAAAGTGTAAATTTACATTTTACCGCATATCTCGGTTCCTGAGCGAGATAGAGCCTTGAAATTTGGACTATAAATACCTTTCTGTATCCCCGAATATAGTCTACGACTGTTCATTTACGTTTTATCGAATATCTCGGTTCCTGAGCGAGATAGAGCCTTGAAATTTGGACTATAAATACCTTTCTGTATCCCCGAATATACTCTACGACTGTTCATTTACGTTTTATCGAATATCTCGGTTCCTGAGCGAGATAGAGCCTTGAAATTTGGACTATAAATACCTTTTCGAAATTCCTCAACTTTCTGTATCCCCGAATATAGTCTACGACTGTTCATTTACGTTTTATCGAATATCTCGGTTCCTGAGCGAGATAGAACCTTGAAATTTGGACTATAAATACCTTTTCGAAATTCCTCAACTTTCTGTATCCCCGAATATAGTCTACGACTGTTCATTTACGTTTTATCGAATATCTCGGTTCCTGAGCGAGATAGAGCCTTGAAATTTGGACTATAAATACCTTTTCGAAATTCCTCAACTTTCTGTATCCCCGAAAATATTCTAGGACTTTTAGATCGGCTGCAACATCAAAAAGAAAAGTGTAAATTTACGTTTTATCGAATATCTCGGTTCCTGAGCGAGATAGAGCCTTGAAATTTGGACTATAAATACCTTTCTGTATCCCCGAATATAGTCTACGACAGTTCATTTACGTTTTATCGAATATCTCGGTTCCTGAGCGAGTTAGAGCCTTGAAATTTGGACTATAAATACCTTTTCGAAATTCCTCAACTTTCTGTATCCCCGAATATAGTCTACGACTGTTCATTTACGTTTTATCGAATATCTCGGTTCCTGAGCAAGATAGAGCTTTGAAAATTGGACTATAAATACCTTCTCGAAATTCCTCAACTTTCTGTATACCCGAAAATATTCTACGACTTTTAGATCACCTGCAACATCAAAAAGAAAAGTGTAAATTTACGTTTTACCGAATATCTCGGTTCCTGAGCGAGATAGAGCCTTGAAATTTGGACTATAAATACCTTTCTGTATCCCCGAATATAGTCTACGACTGTTCATTTACGTTTTATCGAATATCTCGGTTCCTGAGCGAGATAGAGCCTTGAAATTTGGACTATAAATACCTTTTCGAAATTCCTCAACTTTCTGTATCCCCGAATATAGTCTACGACTGTTCATTTACGTTTTATCGAATATCTCGGTTCCTGAGCGAGATAGAGCCTTGAAATTTGGACTATAAATACCTTTCTGTATCCCCGAATATAGTCTACGACTGTTCATTTACGTTTTATCGAATATCTCGGTTCCTGAGCGAGATAGAGCCTTGAAATTTTGACTTTAAATACCTTTTCGAAATTCCTCAACTTTCTGTATCCCCGAAAATATTCTAGGACTTTTAGATCGGCTGCAACATCAAAAAGAAAAGTGTAAATTTACGTTTTACCGAATATCTCGGTTCCTGAGCGAGATAGAGCCTTGAAATTTGGACTATAAATACCTTTCTGTATCCCCGAATATAGTCTACGACTGTGCATTTACGTTTTATCGAATATCTCGGTTCCTGAGCGAGATAGAGCCTTGAAATTTGGACTATAAATACCTTTTCGAAATTTCCTCAACTTTCTGTATCCCCGAATATAGTCTACGACTGTTCATTTACGTTTTATCGAATATCTCGGTTCCTGAGCGAGATAGAGACTTGAAATTTGGACTATAAATACCTTTTCGAAATTCCTCAACTTTCTGTATCCCCGAATATAGTCTACGACTGTTCATTTACGTTTTATCGAATATCTCGGTTCCTGAGCGAGATAGAGACTTGAAATTTGGACTATAAATACCTTTTCGAAATTCCTCAACTTTCTGTATCCCCGAATATAGTCTACGACTGTTCATTTACGTTTTATCGAATATCTCGGTTCCTGAGCGAGATAGAGCCTTGAAATTTGGACTATAAATACCTTTCTGTATCCCCGAATATAGTCTACGACTGTTCATTTACGTTTTATCGAATATCTCGGTTCCTGAGCGAGATAGAGCCTTGAAATTTGGACTATAAATACCTTTTCGAAATTCCTCAACTTTCTGTATCCCCGAATATAGTCTACGACTGTTCATTTACGTTTTATCGAATATCTCGGTTCCTGAGCGAGATAGAGCCTTGAAATTTGGACTATAAATACCTTTCTGTATCCCCGAATATAGTCTACGACTGTGCATTTACGTTTTATCGAATATCTCGGTTCCTGAGCGAGATAGAGCCTTGAAATTTGGACTATAAATACCTTTTCGAAATTTCCTCAACTTTCTGTATCCCCGAATATAGTCTACGACTGTTCATTTACGTTTTATCGAATATCTCGGTTCCTGAGCGAGATAGAGACTTGAAATTTGGACTATAAATACCTTTTCGAAATTCCTCAACTTTCTGTATCCCCGAATATAGTCTACGACTGTTCATTTACGTTTTATCGAATATCTCGGTTCCTGAGCGAGATAGAGCCTTGAAATTTGGACTATAAATACCTTTCTGTATCCCCGAATATAGTCTACGACTGTTCATTTACGTTTTATCGAATATCTCGGTTCCTGAGCGAGATAGAGCCTTGAAATTTGGACTATAAATACCTTTTCGAAATTCCTCAACTTTCTGTATCCCCGAATATAGTCTACGACTGTTCATTTACGTTTTATCGAATATCTCGGTTCCTGAGCGAGATAGAGCCTTGAAATTTGGACTATAAATACCTTTCTGTATCCCCGAATATAGTCTACGACTGTTCATTTACGTTTTATCGAATATCTCGGTTCCTGAGCGAGATAGAGCCTTGAAATTTGGAATTTTAAATACCTTTTCGAAATTCCTCAACTTTCTGTATCCCCGAAAATATTCTAGGACTTTTAGATCGGCTGCAACATCAAAAAGAAAAGTGTAAATTTACGTTTTACCGAATATCTCGGTTCCTGAGCGAGATAGAGCCTTGAAATTTGGACTATAAATACCTTTCTGTATCCCCGAATATAGTCTACGACTGTTCATTTACGTTTTATCGAATATCTCGGTTCCTGAGCGAGATAGAGCCTTGAAATTTGGACTATAAATACCTTTTCGAAATTCCTCAACTTTCTGTATCCCCGAATATAGTCTACGACTGTTCATTTACGTTTTATCGAATATCTCGGTTCCTGAGCGAGATAGAGACTTGAAATTTGGACTATAAATACCTTTTCGAAATTCCTCAACTTTCTGTATCCCCGAATATAGTCTACGACTGTTCATTTACGTTTTATCGAATATCTCGGTTCCTGAGCGAGATAGAGACTTGAAATTTGGACTATAAATACCTTTTCGAAATTCCTCAACTTTCTGTATCCCCGAATATAGTCTACGACTGTTCATTTACGTTTTATCGAATATCTCGGTTCCTGAGCGAGATAGAGACTTGAAATTTGGACTATAAATACCTTTTCAAAATTCCTCAACTTTCTGTATCCCCGAAAATATTCTACGACTTTTAGATCGGCTGCAACATCAAAAAGAAAAGTGTAAATTTACGTTTTATCGAATATCTCGGTTCCTGAGCGAGATAGAGCCTTGAAATTTGGACTATAAATACCTTTTCGAAATTCCTCAACTTTCTGTATCCCCGAATATAGTCTACGACTGTTCATTTACGTTTTATCGAATATCTCGGTTCCTGAGCGAGATAGAGCCTTGAAATTTGGACTATAAATACCTTTTCGAAATTCCTCAACTTTCTGTATCCCCGAATATAGTCTACGACTGTTCATTTACGTTTTATCGAATATCTCGGTTCCTGAGCGAGATAGAGCCTTGAAATTTGGACTATAAATACCTTCTCAAAATTCCTCAACGTTCTGTATCCCCGAAAATATTCTTGGACTTTTAGATCGGCTGCAACATCAAAAAGAAAAGTGTAAATTTACGTTTTATCGAATATCTCGGTTCCTGAGCGAGATAGAGCCTTGAAATTTGGACTATAAATACCTTTCTGTATCCCCGAATATAGTCTACGACTGTTCATTTACGTTTTATCGAATATCTCGGTTCCTGAGCGAGATAGAGCCTTGAAATTTGGACTATAAATACCTTTTCGAAATTCCTCAACTTTCTGTATCCCCGAATATAGTCTACGACTGTTCATTTACGTTTTATCGAATATCTCGGTTCCTGAGCGAGATAGAGCCTTGAAATTTGGACTATAAATACCTTTCTGTATCCCCGAATATAGTCTACGACTGTTCATTTACGTTTTATCGAATATCTCGGTTCCTGAGCGAGATAGAGCCTTGAAATTTGGACTATAAATACCTTTTCGAAATTCCTCAACTTTCTGTATCCCCGAATATAGTCTACGACTGTTCATTTACGTTTTATCGAATATCTCGGTTCCTGAGCGAGATAGAGACTTGAAATTTGGACTATAAATACCTTTTCGAAATTCCTCAACTTTCTGTATCCCCGAAAATATTCTACGACTTTTAGATCGGCTGCAACATCAAAAAGAAAAGTGTAAATTTACGTTTTATCGAATATCTCGGTTCCTGAGCGAGATAGAGCCTTGAAATTTGAACTATAAATACCTTTCTGTATCCCCGAATATAGTCTACGACTGTTCATTTACGTTTTATCGAATATCTCGGTTCTTGAGCGAGATAGAGCCTTGAAATTTGGACTATAAATACCTTTTCGAAATTCCTCAACTTTCTGTATCCCCGAATATAGTCTACGACTGTTCATTTACGTTTTAGCGAGATAGAGCCTTGAAATTTGGACTATAAATACCTTTCTGTATCCCCGAATATAGTCTACGACTGTTCATTTACGTTTTATCGAATATCTCGGTTCCTGAGCGAGATAGAGCCTTGAAATTTGGACTATAAATACCTTTTCGAAATTCCTCAACTTTCTGTATCCCCGAATATAGTCTTCGACTGTTCATTTACGTTTTATCGAATATCTCGGTTCCTGAGCAAGATAGAGCTTTGAAATTTGGACTATAAATACCTTCTCGAAATTCCTCAACTTTCTGTATCCCCGAAAATATTCTACGACTTTTAGATCGGCTGCAACATCAAAAAGAAAAGTGTAAATTTACGTTTTATCGAATATCTCGGTTCCTGAGCGAGATAGAGCCTTGAAATTTGAACTATAAATACCTTTCTGTATCCCCGAATATAGTCTACGACAGTTCATTTACGTTTTATCGAATATCTCGGTTCCTGAGCGAGATAGAGCCTTGAAATTTGGACTATAAATACCTTTCTGTATCCCCGAATATAGTCTACGACTGTTCATTTACGTTTTATCGAATATCTCGGTTCCTGAGCGAGATAGAGACTTGAAATTTGGACTATAAATACCTTTTCGAAATTCCTCAACTTTCTGTATCCCCGAATATAGTCTACGACTGTTCATTTACGTTTTATCGAATATCTCGGTTCCTGAGCGAGATAGAACCTTGAAATTTGGACTATAAATACCTTTTCGAAATTCCTCAACTTTCTGTATCCCCGAATATAGTCTACGACTGTTCATTTACGTTTTATCGAATATCTCGGTTCCTGAGCGAGATAGAGCCTTGAAATTTGGACTATAAATACCTTTCTGTATCCCCGAATATAGTCTACGACTGTTCATTTACGTTTTATCGAATATCTCGGTTCCTGAGCGAGATAGAGCCTTGAAATTTGGACTATTAATCCCCCCTTCGAAATTCCTCAACTTTCTGTATCCCCGAATATAGTCTACGACTGTTCATTTACGTTTTATCGAATATCTCGGTTCCTGAGCGAGATAGAGCCTTGAAATTTGGACTATAAATACCTTTTCGAAATTCCTCAACTTTCTGTATCCCCGAATATAGTCTACGACTGTTCATTTACGTTTTATCGAATATCTCGGTTCCTGAGCGAGATAGAGACTTGAAATTTGGACTATAAATACCTTTTCGAAATTCCTCAACTTTCTGTATCCCCGAAAATATTCTACGACTTTTAGATCGGCTGCAACATCAAAAAGAAAAGTGTAAATTTACGTTTTATCGAATATCTCGGTTCCTGAGCGAGATAGAGCCTTGAAATTTGAACTATAAATACCTTTCTGTATCCCCGAATATAGTCTACGACTGTTCATTTACGTTTTATCGAATATCTCGGTTCTTGAGCGAGATAGAGCCTTGAAATTTGGACTATAAATACCTTTTCGAAATTCCTCAACTTTCTGTATCCCCGAATATAGTCTACGACTGTTCATTTACGTTTTAGCGAGATAGAGCCTTGAAATTTGGACTATAAATACCTTTCTGTATCCCCGAATATAGTCTACGACTGTTCATTTACGTTTTATCGAATATCTCGGTTCCTGAGCGAGATAGAGCCTTGAAATTTGGACTATAAATACCTTTTCGAAATTCCTCAACTTTCTGTATCCCCGAATATAGTCTTCGACTGTTCATTTACGTTTTATCGAATATCTCGGTTCCTGAGCAAGATAGAGCTTTGAAATTTGGACTATAAATACCTTCTCGAAATTCCTCAACTTTCTGTATCCCCGAAAATATTCTACGACTTTTAGATCGGCTGCAACATCAAAAAGAAAAGTGTAAATTTACGTTTTATCGAATATCTCGGTTCCTGAGCGAGATAGAGCCTTGAAATTTGAACTATAAATACCTTTCTGTATCCCCGAATATAGTCTACGACAGTTCATTTACGTTTTATCGAATATCTCGGTTCCTGAGCGAGATAGAGCCTTGAAATTTGGACTATAAATACCTTTCTGTATCCCCGAATATAGTCTACGACTGTTCATTTACGTTTTATCGAATATCTCGGTTCCTGAGCGAGATAGAGACTTGAAATTTGGACTATAAATACCTTTTCGAAATTCCTCAACTTTCTGTATCCCCGAATATAGTCTACGACTGTTCATTTACGTTTTATCGAATATCTCGGTTCCTGAGCGAGATAGAACCTTGAAATTTGGACTATAAATACCTTTTCGAAATTCCTCAACTTTCTGTATCCCCGAATATAGTCTACGACTGTTCATTTACGTTTTATCGAATATCTCGGTTCCTGAGCGAGATAGAGCCTTGAAATTTGGACTATAAATACCTTTCTGTATCCCCGAATATAGTCTACGACTGTTCATTTACGTTTTATCGAATATCTCGGTTCCTGAGCGAGATAGAGCCTTGAAATTTGGACTATTAATCCCCCCTTCGAAATTCCTCAACTTTCTGTATCCCCGAATATAGTCTACGACTGTTCATTTACGTTTTATCGAATATCTCGGTTCCTGAGCGAGATAGAGCCTTGAAATTTGGACTATAAATACCTTTTCGAAATTCCTCAACTTTCTGTATCCCCGAATATAGTCTACGACTGTTCATTTACGTTTTATCGAATATCTCGGTTCCTGAGCAAGATAGAGCTTTGAAATTTGGACTATAAATACCTTCTCGAAATTCCTCAACTTTCTGTATCCCCGAAAATATTCTACGACTTTTAGATCGGCTGCAACATCAAAAAGAAAAGTGTAAATTTACGTTTTATCGAATATCTCGGTTCCTGAGCGAGATAGAGCCTTGAAATTTGAACTATAAATACCTTTCTGTATCCCCGAATATAGTCTACGACAGTTCATTTACGTTTTATCGAATATCTCGGTTCCTGAGCGAGATAGAGCCTTGAAATTTGGACTATAAATACCTTTCTGTATCCCCGAATATAGTCTACGACTGTTCATTTACGTTTTATCGAATATCTCGGTTCCTGAGCGAGATAGAGACTTGAAATTTGGACTATAAATACCTTTTCGAAATTCCTCAACTTTCTGTATCCCCGAATATAGTCTACGACTGTTCATTTACGTTTTATCGAATATCTCGGTTCCTGAGCGAGATAGAACCTTGAAATTTGGACTATAAATACCTTTTCGAAATTCCTCAACTTTCTGTATCCCCGAATATAGTCTACGACTGTTCATTTACGTTTTATCGAATATCTCGGTTCCTGAGCGAGATAGAGCCTTGAAATTTGGACTATAAATACCTTTCTGTATCCCCGAATATAGTCTACGACTGTTCATTTACGTTTTATCGAATATCTCGGTTCCTGAGCGAGATAGAGCCTTGAAATTTGGACTATTAATCCCCCCTTCGAAATTCCTCAACTTTCTGTATCCCCGAATATAGTCTACGACTGTTCATTTACGTTTTATCGAATATCTCGGTTCCTGAGCGAGATAGAGCCTTGAAATTTGGACTATAAATACCTTTTCGAAATTCCTCAACTTTCTGTATCCCCGAAAATATTCTAGGACTTTTAGATCGGCTGCAACATCAAAAAGAAAAGTGTAAATTTACGTTTTATCGAATATCTCGGTTCCTGAGCGAGATAGAGCCTTGAAATTTGGACTATAAATACCTTTCTGTATCCCCGAATATAGTCTACGACTGTTCATTTACGTTTTATCGAATATCTCGGTTCCTGAGCGAGATAGAGCCTTGAAATTTGGACTATAAATACCTTTCTGTATCCCCGAATATAGTCTACGACTGTTCATTTACGTTTTATCGAATATCTCGGTTCCTGAGCGAGATAGAGACTTGAAATTTGGACTATAAATACCTTTTCGAAATTCCTCAACTTTCTGTATCCCCGAATATAGTCAACGACTGTTCATTTACGTTTTATCGAATATCTCGGTTCCTGAGCGAGATAGAGACTTGAAATTTGGACTATAAATACCTTTTCGAAATTCCTCAACTTTCTGTATCCCCGAATATAGTCTACGACTGTTCATTTACGTTTTATCGAATATCTCGGTTCCTGAGCGAGATAGAGCCTTGAAATTTGGACTATAAATACCTTTCTGTATCCCCGAATATAGTCTACGACTGTTCATTTACGTTTTATCGAATATCTCGGTTCCTGAGCGAGATAGAGCCTTGAAATTTGGACTATTAATCCCCCCTTCGAAATTCCTCAACTTTCTGTATCCCCGAATATAGTCTACGACTGTTCATTTACGTTTTATCGAATATCTCGGTTCCTGAGCGAGATAGAGCCTTGAAATTTGGACTATAAATACCTTTTCGAAATTCCTCAACTTTCTGTATCCCCGAATATAGTCTACGACTGTTCATTTACGTTTTATCGAATATCTCGGTTCCTGAGCAAGATAGAGCTTTGAAATTTGGACTATAAATACCTTCTCGAAATTCCTCAACTTTCTGTATCCCCGAAAATATTCTACGACTTTTAGATCGGCTGCAACATCAAAAAGAAAAGTGTAAATTTACGTTTTATCGAATATCTCGGTTCCTGAGCGAGATAGAGCCTTGAAATTTGAACTATAAATACCTTTCTGTATCCCCGAATATAGTCTACGACAGTTCATTTACGTTTTATCGAATATCTCGGTTCCTGAGCGAGATAGAGCCTTGAAATTTGGACTATAAATACCTTTCTGTATCCCCGAATATAGTCTACGACTGTTCATTTACGTTTTATCGAATATCTCGGTTCCTGAGCGAGATAGAGACTTGAAATTTGGACTATAAATACCTTTTCGAAATTCCTCAACTTTCTGTATCCCCGAATATAGTCTACGACTGTTCATTTACGTTTTATCGAATATCTCGGTTCCTGAGCGAGATAGAACCTTGAAATTTGGACTATAAATACCTTTTCGAAATTCCTCAACTTTCTGTATCCCCGAATATAGTCTACGACTGTTCATTTACGTTTTATCGAATATCTCGGTTCCTGAGCGAGATAGAGCCTTGAAATTTGGACTATAAATACCTTTCTGTATCCCCGAATATAGTCTACGACTGTTCATTTACGTTTTATCGAATATCTCGGTTCCTGAGCGAGATAGAGCCTTGAAATTTGGACTATAAATACCTTTTCGAAATTCCTCAACTTTCTGTATCCCCGAAAATATTCTAGGACTTTTAGATCGGCTGCAACATCAAAAAGAAAAGTGTAAATTTACGTTTTATCGAATATCTCGGTTCCTGAGCGAGATAGAGCCTTGAAATTTGGACTATAAATACCTTTCTGTATCCCCGAATATAGTCTACGACTGTTCATTTACGTTTTATCGAATATCTCGGTTCCTGAGCGAGATAGAGACTTGAAATTTGGACTATAAATACCTTTTCGAAATTCCTCAACTTTCTGTATCCCCGAATATAGTCTACGACTGTTCATTTACGTTTTATCGAATATCTCGGTTCCTGAGCGAGATAGAGACTTGAAATTTGGACTATAAATACCTTTTCGAAATTCCTCAACTTTCTGTATCCCCGAATATAGTCTACGACTGTTCATTTACGTTTTATCGAATATCTCGGTTCCTGAGCGAGATAGAGCCTTGAAATTTGGACTATAAATACCTTTCTGTATCCCCGAATATAGTCTACGACTGTTCATTTACGTTTTATCGAATATCTCGGTTCCTGAGCGAGATAGAGCCTTGAAATTTGGACTATAAATACCTTCTCGAAATTCCTCAACTTTCTGTATCCCCGAAAATATTCTACGACTTTTAGATCGGCTGCAACATCAAAAAGAAAAGTGTAAATTTACGTTTTATCGAATATCTCGGTTCCTGAGCGAGATAGAGCCTTGAAATTTGAACTATAAATACCTTTCTGTATCCCCGAATATAGTCTACGACAGTTCATTTACGTTTTATCGAATATCTCGGTTCCTGAGCGAGATAGAGCCTTGAAATTTGGACTATAAATACCTTTCTGTATCCCCGAATATAGTCTACGACTGTTCATTTACGTTTTATCGAATATCTCGGTTCCTGAGCGAGATAGAGACTTGAAATTTGGACTATAAATACCTTTTCGAAATTCCTCAACTTTCTGTATCCCCGAATATAGTCTACGACTGTTCATTTACGTTTTATCGAATATCTCGGTTCCTGAGCAAGATAGAGCCTTGAAATTTGGACTATAAATACCTTCTCGAAATTCCTCAACTTTCTGTATCCCCGAAAATATTCTACGACTTTTAGATCGGCTGCAACATCAAAAAGAAAAGTGTAAATTTACGTTTTATCGAATATCTCGGTTCCTGAGCGAGATAGAGCCTTGAAATTTGAACTATAAATACCTTTCTGTATCCCCGAATATAGTCTACGACAGTTCATTTACGTTTTATCGAATATCTCGGTTCCTGAGCGAGATAGAGCCTTGAAATTTGGACTATAAATACCTTTCTGTATCCCCGAATATAGTCTACGACTGTTCATTTACGTTTTATCGAATATCTCGGTTCCTGAGCGAGATAGAGACTTGAAATTTGGACTATAAATACCTTTTCGAAATTCCTCAACTTTCTGTATCCCCGAATATAGTCTACGACTGTTCATTTACGTTTTATCGAATATCTCGGTTCCTGAGCGAGATAGAGCCTTGAAATTTGGACTATAAATACCTTTCTGTATCCCCGAATATAGTCTACGACTGTTCATTTACGTTTTATCGAATATCTCGGTTCCTGAGCGAGATAGAGCCTTGAAATTTGGACTATAAATACCTTTTCGAAATTCCTCAACTTTCTGTATCCCCGAATATAGTCTACGACTGTTCATTTACGTTTTATCGAATATCTCGGTTCCTGAGCGAGATAGAGCCTTGAAATTTCGACTATAAATACCTTTTCGAAATTCCTCAACTTTCTGTATCCCCGAATATAGTCTACGACTGTTCATTTACGTTTTATCGAATATCTCGGTTCCTGAGCGAGATAGAGCCTTGAAATTTGGACTATAAATACCTTTCTGTATCCCCGAATATAGTCTACGACTGTTCATTTACGTTTTATCGAATATCTCGGTTCCTGAGCGAGATAGAGCCTTGAAATTTGGACTATAAATACCTTTCTGTATCCCCGAATATAGTCTACGACTGTTCATTTACGTTTTATCGAATATCTCGGTTCCTGAGCGAGATAGAGACTTGAAATTTGGACTATAAATACCTTTTCGGAATTCCTCAACTTTCTGTATCCCCGAATATAGTCTACGACTGTTCATTTACGTTTTATCGAATATCTCGGTTCCTGAGCGAGATAGAGACTTGAAATTTGGACTATAAATACCTTTTCGAAATTCCTCAACTTTCTGTATCCCCGAATATAGTCTACGACTGTTCATTTACGTTTTATCGAATATCTCGGTTCCTGAGCGAGATAGAGCCTTGAAATTTAGACTATAAATACCTTTCTGTATCCCCGAATATAGTCTACGACTGTTCATTTACGTTTTATCGAATATCTCGGTTCCTGAGCGAGATAGAGCCTTGAAATTTGGACTATAAATACCTTTTCGAAATTCCTCAACTTTCTGTATCCCCGAAAATATTCTACGACTTTTAGATCGGCTGCAACATCAAAAAGAAAAGTGTAAATTTACGTTTTATCGAATATCTCGGTTCCTGAGCGAGATAGAGCCTTGAAATTTGAACTATAAATACCTTTCTGTATCCCCGAATATAGTCTACGACAGTTCATTTACGTTTTATCGAATATCTCGGTTCCTGAGCGAGATAGAGCCTTGAAATTTGGACTATAAATACCTTTCTGTATCCCCGAATATAGTCTACGACTGTTCATTTACGTTTTATCGAATATCTCGGTTCCTGAGCGAGATAGAGACTTGAAATTTGGACTATAAATACCTTTTCGAAATTCCTCAACTTTCTGTATCCCCGAATATAGTCTACGACTGTTCATTTACGTTTTATCGAATATCTCGGTTCCTGAGCGAGATAGAGACTTGAAATTTGGACTATAAATACCTTTTCGAAATTCCTCAACTTTCTGTATCCCCGAATATAGTCTACGACTGTTCATTTACGTTTTATCGAATATCTCGGTTCCTGAGCGAGATAGAGCCTTGAAATTTGGACTATAAATACCTTTCTGTATCCCCGAATATAGTCTACGACTGTTCATTTACGTTTTATCGAATATCTCGGTTCCTGAGCGAGATAGAGCCTTGAAATTTGGACTATTAATCCCCCCTTCGAAATTCCTCAACTTTCTGTATCCCCGAATATAGTCTACGACTGTTCATTTACGTTTTATCGAATATCTCGGTTCCTGAGCGAGATAGAGCCTTGAAATTTGGACTATAAATACCTTTTCGAAATTCCTCAACTTTCTGTATCCCCGAAAATATTCTAGGACTTTTAGATCGGCTGCAACATCAAAAAGAAAAGTGTAAATTTACGTTTTATCGAATATCTCGGTTCCTGAGCGAGATAGAGCCTTGAAATTTGGACTATAAATACCTTTCTGTATCCCCGAATATAGTCTACGACTGTTCATTTACGTTTTATCGAATATCTCGGTTCCTGAGCGAGATAGAGCCTTGAAATTTGGACTATAAATACCTTTTCGAAATTCCTCAACTTTCTGTATCCCCGAATATAGTCTACGACTGTTCATTTACGTTTTATCGAATATCTCGGTTCCTGAGCGAGATAGAGACTTGAAATTTGGACTATAAATACCTTTTCGAAATTCCTCAACTTTCTGTATCCCCGAATATAGTCTACGACTGTTCATTTACGTTTTATCGAATATCTCGGTTCCTGAGCGAGATAGAGCCTTGAAATTTGGACTATAAATACCTTTCTGTATCCCCGAATATAGTCTACGACTGTTCATTTACGTTTTATCGAATATCTCGGTTCCTGAGCGAGATAGAGCCTTGAAATTTGGACTATAAATACCTTTTCGAAATTCCTCAACTTTCTGTATCCCCGAAAATATTCTAGGACTTTTAGATCGGCTGCATTATCAAAAAGAAAAGTGTAAATTTACATTTTACCGAATATCTCGGTTCCTGAGCGAGATAGAGCCTTGAAATTTGGACTATAAATACCTTTCTGTATCCCCGAATATAGTCTACGACTGTTCATTTACGTTTTATCGAATATCTCGGTTCCTGAGCGAGATAGAGCCTTGAAATTTGGACTATAAATACCTTTTCGAAATTCCTCAACTTTCTGTATCCCCGAATATAGTCTACGACTGTTCATTTACGTTTTATCGAATATCTCGGTTCCTGAGCAAGATAGAGCTTTGAAAATTGGACTATAAATACCTTCTCGAAATTCCTCAACTTTCTGTATACCCGAAAATATTCTACGACTTTTAGATCACATGCAACATCAAAAAGAAAAGTGTAAATTTACGTTTTACCGAATATCTCGGTTCCTGAGCGAGATAGAGCCTTGAAATTTGGACTATAAATACCTTTCTGTATCCCCGAATATAGTCTACGACTGTTCATTTACGTTTTATCGAATATCTCGGTTCCTGAGCGAGATAGAGCCTTGAAATTCGGACTATAAATACCTTTTCGAAATTCCTCAACTTTCTGTATCCCCGAATATAGTCTACGACTGTTCATTTACGTTTTATCGAATATCTCGGTTCCTGAGCGAGATAGAGCCTTGAAATTTGGACTATAAATACCTTTTCGAAATTCCTCAACTTTCTGTATCCCCGAATATAGTCTACGACTGTTCATTTACGTTTTATCGAATATCTCGGTTCCTGAGCGAGATAGAGCCTTGAAATTTGGACTATAAATACCTTTCTGTATCCCCGAATATAGTCTACGACTGTTCATTTACGTTTTATCGAATATCTCGGTTCCTGAGCGAGATAGAGCCTTGAAATTTGGACTATAAATACCTTTCTGTATCCCCGAATATAGTCTACGACTGTTCATTTACGTTTTATCGAATATCTCGGTTCCTGAGCGAGATAGAGACTTGAAATTTGGACTATAAATACCTTTTCGGAATTCCTCAACTTTCTGTATCCCCGAATATAGTCTACGACTGTTCATTTACGTTTTATCGAATATCTCGGTTCCTGAGCGAGATAGAGACTTGAAATTTGGACTATAAATACCTTTTCGAAATTCCTCAACTTTCTGTATCCCCGAATATAGTCTACGACTGTTCATTTACGTTTTATCGAATATCTCGGTTCCTGAGCGAGATAGAGCCTTGAAATTTAGACTATAAATACCTTTCTGTATCCCCGAATATAGTCTACGACTGTTCATTTACGTTTTATCGAATATCTCGGTTCCTGAGCGAGATAGAGCCTTGAAATTTGGACTATAAATACCTTTTCGAAATTCCTCAACTTTCTGTATCCCCGAATATAGTCTACGACTGTTCATTTACGTTTTATCGAATATCTCGGTTCCTGAGCGAGATAGAGACTTGAAATTTGGACTATAAATACCTTTTCGAAATTCCTCAACTTTCTGTATCCCCGAATATAGTCTACGACTGTTCATTTACGTTTTATCGAATATCTCGGTTCCTGAGCGAGATAGAGCCTTGAAATTTGGACTATAAATACCTTTTCGAAATTCCTCAACTTTCTGTATCCCCGAAAATATTCTACGACTTTTAGATCGGCTGCATTATCAAAAAGAAAAGTGTAAATTTACATTTTACCGAATATCTCGGTTCCTGAGCGAGATAGAGCCTTGAAATTTGGACTATAAATACCTTTCTGTATCCCCGAATATAGTCTACGACTGTTCATTTACGTTTTATCGAATATCTCGGTTCCTGAGCGAGATAGAGCCTTGAAATTTGGACTATAAATACCTTTTCGAAATTCCTCAACTTTCTGTATCCCCGAATATAGTCTACGACTGTTCATTTACGTTTTATCGAATATCTCGGTTCCTGAGCAAGATAGAGCTTTGAAAATTGGACTATAAATACCTTCTCGAAATTCCTCAACTTTCTGTATACCCGAAAATATTCTACGACTTTTAGATCACCTGCAACATCAAAAAGAAAAGTGTAAATTTACGTTTTACCGAATATCTCGGTTCCTGAGCGAGATAGAGCCTTGAAATTTGGACTATAAATACCTTTCTGTATCCCCGAATATAGTCTACGACTGTTCATTTACGTTTTATCGAATATCTCGGTTCCTGAGCGAGATAGAGCCTTGAAATTTGGACTATAAATACCTTTTCGAAATTCCTCAACTTTCTGTATCCCCGAATATAGTCTACGACTGTTCATTTACGTTTTATCGAATATCTCGGTTCCTGAGCGAGATAGAGCCTTGAAATTTGGACTATAAATACCTTTTCGAAATTCCTCAACTTTCTGTATCCCCGAATATAGTCTACGACTGTTCATTTACGTTTTATCGAATATCTCGGTTCCTGAGCGAGATAGAGCCTTGAAATTTGGACTATAAATACCTTTCTGTATCCCCGAATATAGTCTACGACTGTTCATTTACGTTTTATCGAATATCTCGGTTCCTGAGCGAGATAGAGCCTTGA
This sequence comes from Hirtodrosophila cameraria, assembly GCA_949708635.1. Lineage (NCBI taxonomy): Eukaryota > Metazoa > Arthropoda > Insecta > Diptera > Drosophilidae > Hirtodrosophila > Hirtodrosophila cameraria. The sequence continues at coordinate 22,662 of CATIWZ010000007.1, forward strand.
AATTTGGACTATAAATACCTTCTCGAAATTCCTCAACTTTCTGTATCCCCGAAAATATTCTACGACTTTTAGATCGGCTGCAACATCAAAAAGAAAAGTGTAAATTTACGTTTTATCGAATATCTCGGTTCCTGAGCGAGATAGAGCCTTGAAATTTGAACTATAAATACCTTTCTGTATCCCCGAATATAGTCTACGACAGTTCATTTACGTTTTATCGAATATCTCGGTTCCTGAGCGAGATAGAGCCTTGAAATTTGGACTATAAATACCTTTCTGTATCCCCGAATATAGTCTACGACTGTTCATTTACGTTTTATCGAATATCTCGGTTCCTGAGCGAGATAGAGACTTGAAATTTGGACTATAAATACCTTTTCGAAATTCCTCAACTTTCTGTATCCCCGAATATAGTCTACGACTGTTCATTTACGTTTTATCGAATATCTCGGTTCCTGAGCGAGATAGAGACTTGAAATTTGGACTATAAATACCTTTTCGAAATTCCTCAACTTTCTGTATCCCCGAATATAGTCTACGACTGTTCATTTACGTTTTATCGAATATCTCGGTTCCTGAGCGAGATAGAGCCTTGAAATTTGGACTATAAATACCTTTCTGTATCCCCGAATATAGTCTACGACTGTTCATTTACGTTTTATCGAATATCTCGGTTCCTGAGCGAGATAGAGCCTTGAAATTTGGACTATTAATCCCCCCTTCGAAATTCCTCAACTTTCTGTATCCCCGAATATAGTCTACGACTGTTCATTTACGTTTTATCGAATATCTCGGTTCCTGAGCGAGATAGAGCCTTGAAATTTGGACTATAAATACCTTTTCGGAATTCCTCAACTTTCTGTATCCCCGAAAATATTCTAGGACTTTTAGATCGGCTGCAACATCAAAAAGAAAAGTGTAAATTTACATTTTACCGAATATCTCGGTTCCTGAGCGAGATAGAGCCTTGAAATTTGGACTATAAATACCTTTCTGTATCCCCGAATATAGTCTACGACTGTTCATTTACGTTTTATCGAATATCTCGGTTCCTGAGCGAGATAGAGCCTTGAAATTTGGACTATAAATACCTTTTCGAAATTCCTCAACTTTCTGTATCCCCGAATATAGTCTACGACTGTTCATTTACGTTTTATCGAATATCTCGGTTCCTGAGCGAGATAGAGACTTGAAATTTGGACTATAAATACCTTTTCGAAATTCCTCAACTTTCTGTATCCCCGAATATAGTCTACGACTGTTCATTTACGTTTTATCGAATATCTCGGTTCCTGAGCGAGATAGAGCCTTGAAATTTGGACTATAAATACCTTTCTGTATCCCCGAATATAGTCTACGACAGTTCATTTACGTTTTATCGAATATCTCGGTTCCTGAGCGAGATAGAGCCTTGAAATTTGGACTATAAATACCTTTTCGAAATTCCTCAACTTTCTGTATCCCCGAAAATATTCTAGGACTTTTAGATCGGCTGCAACATCAAAAAGAAAAGTGTAAATTTACATTTTACCGAATATCTCGGTTCCTGAGCGAGATAGAGCCTTGAAATTTGGACTATAAATACCTTTCTGTATCCCCGAATATAGTCTACGACTGTTCATTTACGTTTTATCGAATATCTCGGTTCCTGAGCGAGATAGAGCCTTGAAATTTGGACTATAAATACCTTTTCGAAATTCCTCAACTTTCTGTATCCCCGAATATAGTCTACGACTGTTTTTTTTACGTTTTATCGAATATCTCGGTTCCTGAGCGAGATAGAGCCTTGAAATTTGGACTATAAATACCTTTCTGTATCCCCGAATATAGTCTACGACTGTTCATTTACGTTTTATCGAATATCTCGGTTCCTGAGCGAGATAGAGCCTTGAAATTTGGACTATAAATACCTTCTCGAAATTCCTCAACTTTCTGTATCCCCGAAAATATTCTACGACTTTTAGATCGGCTGCAACATCAAAAAGAAAAGTGTAAATTTACGTTTTATCGAATATCTCGGTTCCTGAGCGAGATAGAGCCTTGAAATTTGAACTATAAATACCTTTCTGTATCCCCGAATATAGTCTACGACAGTTCATTTACGTTTTATCGAATATCTCGGTTCCTGAGCGAGATAGAGCCTTGAAATTTGGACTATAAATACCTTTCTGTATCCCCGAATATAGTCTACGACTGTTCATTTACGTTTTATCGAATATCTCGGTTCCTGAGCGAGATAGAGACTTGAAATTTGGACTATAAATACCTTTTCGAAATTCCTCAACTTTCTGTATCCCCGAATATAGTCTACGACTGTTCATTTACGTTTTATCGAATATCTCGGTTCCTGAGCGAGATAGAGACTTGAAATTTGGACTATAAATACCTTTTCGAAATTCCTCAACTTTCTGTATCCCCGAATATAGTCTACGACTGTTCATTTACGTTTTATCGAATATCTCGGTTCCTGAGCGAGATAGAGCCTTGAAATTTGGACTATAAATACCTTTCTGTATCCCCGAATATAGTCTACGACTGTTCATTTACGTTTTATCGAATATCTCGGTTCCTGAGCGAGATAGAGCCTTGAAATTTGGACTATTAATCCCCCCTTCGAAATTCCTCAACTTTCTGTATCCCCGAATATAGTCTACGACTGTTCATTTACGTTTTATCGAATATCTCGGTTCCTGAGCGAGATAGAGCCTTGAAATTTGGACTATAAATACCTTTTCGAAATTCCTCAACTTTCTGTATCCCCGAAAATATTCTAGGACTTTTAGATCGGCTGCAACATCAAAAAGAAAAGTGTAAATTTACATTTTACCGAATATCTCGGTTCCTGAGCGAGATAGAGCCTTGAAATTTGGACTATAAATACCTTTCTGTATCCCCGAATATAGTCTACGACTGTTCATTTACGTTTTATCGAATATCTCGGTTCCTGAGCGAGATAGAGCCTTGAAATTTGGACTATAAATACCTTTTCGAAATTCCTCAGCTTTCTGTATCCCCGAATATAGTCTACGACTGTTCATTTACGTTTTATCGAATATCTCGGTTCCTGAGCGAGATAGAGACTTGAAATTTGGACTATAAATACCTTTTCGAAATTCCTCAACTTTCTGTATCCCCGAATATAGTCTACGACTGTTCATTTACGTTTTATCGAATATCTCGGTTCCTGAGCGAGATAGAGCCTTGAAATTTGGACTATAAATACCTTTCTGTATCCCCGAATATAGTCTACGACAGTTCATTTACGTTTTATCGAATATCTCGGTTCCTGAGCGAGATAGAGCCTTGAAATTTGGACTATAAATACCTTTTCGAAATTCCTCAACTTTCTGTATCCCCGAAAATATTCTAGGACTTTTAGATCGGCTGCAACATCAAAAAGAAAAGTGTAAATTTACATTTTACCGAATATCTCGGTTCCTGAGCGAGATAGAGCCTTGAAATTTGGACTATAAATACCTTTCTGTATCCCCGAATATAGTCTACGACTGTTCATTTACGTTTTATCGAATATCTCGGTTCCTGAGCGAGATAGAGCCTTGAAATTTGGACTATAAATACCTTTTCGAAATTCCTCAACTTTCTGTATCCCCGAATATAGTCTACGACTGTTTTTTTTACGTTTTATCGAATATCTCGGTTCCTGAGCGAGATAGAGCCTTGAAATTTGGACTATAAATACCTTTCTGTATCCCCGAATATAGTCTACGACTGTTCATTTACGTTTTATCGAATATCTCGGTTCCTGAGCGAGATAGAGCCTTGAAATTTGGACTATAAATACCTTCTCGAAATTCCTCAACTTTCTGTATCCCCGAAAATATTCTACGACTTTTAGATCGGCTGCAACATCAAAAAGAAAAGTGTAAATTTACGTTTTATCGAATATCTCGGTTCCTGAGCGAGATAGAGCCTTGAAATTTGAACTATAAATACCTTTCTGTATCCCCGAATATAGTCTACGACAGTTCATTTACGTTTTATCGAATATCTCGGTTCCTGAGCGAGATAGAGCCTTGAAATTTGGACTATAAATACCTTTCTGTATCCCCGAATATAGTCTACGACTGTTCATTTACGTTTTATCGAATATCTCGGTTCCTGAGCGAGATAGAGCCTTGAAATTTGGACTATAAATACCTTTTCGAAATTCCTCAACTTTCTGTATCCCCGAATATAGTCTACGACTGTTCATTTACGTTTTATCGAATATCTCGGTTCCTGAGCGAGATAGAGACTTGAAATTTGGACTATAAATACCTTTTCGAAATTCCTCAACTTTCTGTATCCCCGAATATAGTCTACGACTGTTCATTTACGTTTTATCGAATATCTCGGTTCCTGAGCGAGATAGAGCCTTGAAATTTGGACTATAAATACCTTTCTGTATCCCCGAATATAGTCTACGACAGTTCATTTACGTTTTATCGAATATCTCGGTTCCTGAGCGAGATAGAGCCTTGAAATTTGGACTATAAATACCTTTTCGAAATTCCTCAACTTTCTGTATCCCCGAAAATATTCTAGGACTTTTAGATCGGCTGCAACATCAAAAAGAAAAGTGTAAATTTACATTTTACCGAATATCTCGGTTCCTGAGCGAGATAGAGCCTTGAAATTTGGACTATAAATACCTTTCTGTATCCCCGAATATAGTCTACGACTGTTCATTTACGTTTTATCGAATATCTCGGTTCCTGAGCGAGATAGAGCCTTGAAATTTGGACTATAAATACCTTTTCGAAATTCCTCAACTTTCTGTATCCCCGAATATAGTCTACGACTGTTTTTTTTACGTTTTATCGAATATCTCGGTTCCTGAGCGAGATAGAGCCTTGAAATTTGGACTATAAATACCTTTCTGTATCCCCGAATATAGTCTACGACTGTTCATTTACGTTTTATCGAATATCTCGGTTCCTGAGCGAGATAGAGCCTTGAAATTTGGACTATTAATCCCCCCTTCGAAATTCCTCAACTTTCTGTATCCCCGAATATAGTCTACGACTGTTCATTTACGTTTTATCGAATATCTCGGTTCCTGAGCGAGATAGAGCCTTGAAATTTGGACTATAAATACCTTTTCGAAATTCCTCAACTTTCTGTATCCCCGAAAATATTCTAGGACTTTTAGATCGGCTGCAACATCAAAAAGAAAAGTGTAAATTTACGTTTTATCGAATATCTCGGTTCCTGAGCGAGATAGAGCCTTGAAATTTGGACTATAAATACCTTTCTGTATCCCCGAATATAGTCTACGACTGTTCATTTACGTTTTATCGAATATCTCGGTTCCTGAGCGAGATAGAGCCTTGAAATTTGGACTATAAATACCTTTTCGAAATTCCTCAACTTTCTGTATCCCCGAATATAGTCTACGACTGTTCATTTACGTTTTATCGAATATCTCGGTTCCTGAGCGAGATAGAGACTTGAAATTTGGACTATAAATACCTTTTCGAAATTCCTCAACTTTCTGTATCCCCGAATATAGTCTACGACTGTTCATTTACGTTTTATCGAATATCTCGGTTCCTGAGCGAGATAGAGCCTTGAAATTTGGACTATAAATACCTTTCTGTATCCCCGAATATAGTCTACGACAGTTCATTTACGTTTTATCGAATATCTCGGTTCCTGAGCGAGATAGAGCCTTGAAATTTGGACTATAAATACCTTTCTGTATCCCCGAATATAGTCTACGACTGTTCATTTACGTTTTATCGAATATCTCGGTTCCTGAGCGAGATAGAGACTTGAAATTTGGACTATAAATACCTTTTCGAAATTCCTCAACTTTCTGTATCCCCGAATATAGTCTACGACTGTTCATTTACGTTTTATCGAATATCTCGGTTCCTGAGCGAGATAGAGACTTGAAATTTGGACTATAAATACCTTTTCGAAATTCCTCAACTTTCTGTATCCCCGAAAATATTCTAGGACTTTTAGATCGGCTGCAACATCAAAAAGAAAAGTGTAAATTTACGTTTTATCGAATATCTCGGTTCCTGAGCGAGATAGAGCCTTGAAATTTGGACTATAAATACCTTTCTGTATCCCCGAATATAGTCTACGACTGTTCATTTACGTTTTATCGAATATCTCGGTTCCTGAGCGAGATAGAGCCTTGAAATTTGGACTATAAATACCTTTTCGAAATTCCTCAACTTTCTGTATCCCCGAATATAGTCTACGACTGTTCATTTACGTTTTATCGAATATCTCGGTTCCTGAGCGAGATAGAGACTTGAAATTTGGACTATAAATACCTTTTCGAAATTCCTCAACTTTCTGTATCCCCGAATATAGTCTACGACTGTTCATTTACGTTTTATCGAATATCTCGGTTCCTGAGCGAGATAGAGCCTTGAAATTTGGACTATAAATACCTTTCTGTATCCCCGAATATAGTCTACGACAGTTCATTTACGTTTTATCGAATATCTCGGTTCCTGAGCGAGATAGAGCCTTGAAATTTGGACTATAAATACCTTTTCGAAATTCCTCAACTTTCTGTATCCCCGAAAATATTCTAGGACTTTTAGATCGGCTGCAACATCAAAAAGAAAAGTGTAAATTTACATTTTACCGAATATCTCGGTTCCTGAGCGAGATAGAGCCTTGAAATTTGGACTATAAATACCTTTCTGTATCCCCGAATATAGTCTACGACTGTTCATTTACGTTTTATCGAATATCTCGGTTCCTGAGCGAGATAGAGCCTTGAAATTTGGACTATAAATACCTTTTCGAAATTCCTCAACTTTCTGTATCCCCGAATATAGTCTACGACTGTTTTTTTTACGTTTTATCGAATATCTCGGTTCCTGAGCGAGATAGAGCCTTGAAATTTGGACTATAAATACCTTTCTGTATCCCCGAATATAGTCTACGACTGTTCATTTACGTTTTATCGAATATCTCGGTTCCTGAGCGAGATAGAGCCTTGAAATTTGGACTATTAATCCCCCCTTCGAAATTCCTCAACTTTCTGTATCCCCGAATATAGTCTACGACTGTTCATTTACGTTTTATCGAATATCTCGGTTCCTGAGCAAGATAGAGCTTTGAAAATTGGACTATAAATACCTTCTCGAAATTCCTCAACTTTCTGTATACCCGAAAATATTCTACGACTTTTAGATCACCTGCAACATCAAAAAGAAAAGTGTAAATTTACGTTTTACCGAATATCTCGGTTCCTGAGCGAGATAGAGCCTTGAAATTTGGACTATAAATACCTTTCTGTATCCCCGAATATAGTCTACGACTGTTCATTTACGTTTTATCGAATATCTCGGTTCCTGAGCGAGATAGAGACTTGAAATTTGGACTATAAATACCTTTTCGAAATTCCTCAACTTTCTGTATCCCCGAATATAGTCTACGACTGTTCATTTACGTTTTATCGAATATCTCGGTTCCTGAGCGAGATAGAGACTTGAAATTTGGACTATAAATACCTTTTCGAAATTCCTCAACTTTCTGTATCCCCGAAAATATTCTAGGACTTTTAGATCGGCTGCAACATCAAAAAGAAAAGTGTAAATTTACGTTTTATCGAATATCTCGGTTCCTGAGCGAGATAGAGCCTTGAAATTTGGACTATAAATACCTTTCTGTATCCCCGAATATAGTCTACGACTGTTCATTTACGTTTTATCGAATATCTCGGTTCCTGAGCGAGATAGAGCCTTGAAATTTGGACTATAAATACCTTTTCGAAATTCCTCAACTTTCTGTATCCCCGAATATAGTCTACGACTGTTCATTTACGTTTTATCGAATATCTCGGTTCCTGAGCGAGATAGAGACTTGAAATTTGGACTATAAATACCTTTTCGAAATTCCTCAACTTTCTGTATCCCCGAATATAGTCTACGACTGTTCATTTACGTTTTATCGAATATCTCGGTTCCTGAGCGAGATAGAGCCTTGAAATTTGGACTATAAATACCTTTCTGTATCCCCGAATATAGTCTACGACAGTTCATTTACGTTTTATCGAATATCTCGGTTCCTGAGCGAGATAGAGCCTTGAAATTTGGACTATAAATACCTTTTCGAAATTCCTCAACTTTCTGTATCCCCGAAAATATTCTAGGACTTTTAGATCGGCTGCAACATCAAAAAGAAAAGTGTAAATTTACATTTTACCGAATATCTCGGTTCCTGAGCGAGATAGAGCCTTGAAATTTGGACTATAAATACCTTTCTGTATCCCCGAATATAGTCTACGACTGTTCATTTACGTTTTATCGAATATCTCGGTTCCTGAGCGAGATAGAGCCTTGAAATTTGGACTATAAATACCTTTTCGAAATTCCTCAACTTTCTGTATCCCCGAATATAGTCTACGACTGTTTTTTTTACGTTTTATCGAATATCTCGGTTCCTGAGCGAGATAGAGCCTTGAAATTTGGACTATAAATACCTTTCTGTATCCCCGAATATAGTCTACGACTGTTCATTTACGTTTTATCGAATATCTCGGTTCCTGAGCGAGATAGAGCCTTGAAATTTGGACTATTAATCCCCCCTTCGAAATTCCTCAACTTTCTGTATCCCCGAATATAGTCTACGACTGTTCATTTACGTTTTATCGAATATCTCGGTTCCTGAGCGAGATAGAGCCTTGAAATTTGGACTATAAATACCTTTTCGAAATTCCTCAACTTTCTGTATCCCCGAATATAGTCTACGACTGTTCATTTACGTTTTATCGAATATCTCGGTTCCTGAGCGAGATAGAGACTTGAAATTTGGACTATAAATACCTTTTCGAAATTCCTCAACTTTCTGTATCCCCGAATATAGTCTACGACTGTTCATTTACGTTTTATCGAATATCTCGGTTCCTGAGCGAGATAGAGCCTTGAAATTTGGACTATAAATACCTTTCTGTATCCCCGAATATAGTCTACGACAGTTCATTTACGTTTTATCGAATATCTCGGTTCCTGAGCGAGATAGAGCCTTGAAATTTGGACTATAAATACCTTTTCGAAATTCCTCAACTTTCTGTATCCCCGAAAATATTCTAGGACTTTTAGATCGGCTGCAACATCAAAAAGAAAAGTGTAAATTTACATTTTACCGAATATCTCGGTTCCTGAGCGAGATAGAGCCTTGAAATTTGGACTATAAATACCTTTCTGTATCCCCGAATATAGTCTACGACTGTTCATTTACGTTTTATCGAATATCTCGGTTCCTGAGCGAGATAGAGCCTTGAAATTTGGACTATAAATACCTTTTCGAAATTCCTCAACTTTCTGTATCCCCGAATATAGTCTACGACTGTTCATTTACGTTTTATCGAATATCTCGGTTCCTGAGCAAGATAGAGCTTTGAAAATTGGACTATAAATACCTTCTCGAAATTCCTCAACTTTCTGTATACCCGAAAATATTCTACGACTTTTAGATCACCTGCAACATCAAAAAGAAAAGTGTAAATTTACGTTTTACCGAATATCTCGGTTCCTGAGCGAGATAGAGCCTTGAAATTTGGACTATAAATACCTTTCTGTATCCCCGAATATAGTCTACGACTGTTCATTTATGTTTTATCGAATATCTCGGTTCCTGAGCGAGATAGAGCCTTGAAATTTGGACTATAAATACCTTTTCGAAATTCCTCAACTTTCTGTATCCCCGAATATAGTCTACGACTGTTCATTTACGTTTTATCGAATATCTCGGTTCCTGAGCGAGATAGAGCCTTGAAATTTGGACTATAAATACCTTTCTGTATCCCCGAATATAGTCTACGACTGTTCATTTACGTTTTATCGAATATCTCGGTTCCTGAGCGAGATAGAGCCTTGAAATTTGGACTTTAAATACCTTTTCGAAATTCCTCAACTTTCTGTATCCCCGAAAATATTCTAGGACTTTTAGATCGGCTGCAACATCAAAAAGAAAAGTGTAAATTTACGTTTTACCGAATATCTCGGTTCCTGAGCGAGATAGAGCCTTGAAATTTGGACTATAAATACCTTTCTGTATCCCCGAATATAGTCTACGACTGTTCATTTACGTTTTATCGAATATCTCGGTTCCTGAGCGAGATAGAGCCTTGAAATTTGGACTATAAATACCTTTTCGAAATTCCTCAACTTTCTGTATCCCCGAATATAGTCTACGACTGTTCATTTACGTTTTATCGAATATCTCGGTTCCTGAGCGAGATAGAGACTTGAAATTTGGACTATAAATACCTTTTCGAAATTCCTCAACTTTCTGTATCCCCGAATATAGTCTACGACTGTTCATTTACGTTTTATCGAATATCTCGGTTCCTGAGCGAGATAGAGACTTGAAATTTGGACTATAAATACCTTTTCGAAATTCCTCAACTTTCTGTATCCCCGAATATAGTCTACGACTGTTCATTTACGTTTTATCGAATATCTCGGTTCACGAGCGAGATAGAGCCTTGAAATTTGGACTATAAATACCTTTCTGTATCCCCGAATATAGTCTACGACTGTTCATTTACGTTTTATCGAATATCTCGGTTCCTGAGCGAGATAGAGCCTTGAAATTTGGACTATAAATACCTTTTCGAAATTCCTCAACTTTCTGTATCCCCGAATATAGTCTACGACTGTTCATTTACGTTTTATCGAATATCTCGGTTCCTGAGCGAGATAGAGACTTGAAATTTGGACTATAAATACCTTTTCGAAATTCCTCAACTTTCTGTATCCCCGAATATAGTCTACGACTGTTCATTTACGTTTTATCGAATATCTCGGTTCCTGAGCAAGATAGAGCTTTGAAATTTGGACTATAAATACCTTCTCGAAATTCCTCAACTTTCTGTATCCCCGAAAATATTCTAGGACTTTTAGATCGGCTGCAACATCAAAAAGAAAAGTGTAAATTTACGTTTTACCGAATATCTCGGTTCCTGAGCGAGATAGAGCCTTGAAATTTGGACTATAAATACCTTTCTGTATCCCCGAATATAGTCTACGACTGTTCATTTATGTTTTATCGAATATCTCGGTTCCTGAGCGAGATAGAGCCTTGAAATTTGGACTATAAATACCTTTTCGAAATTCCTCAACTTTCTGTATCCCCGAATATAGTCTACGACTGTTCATTTACGTTTTATCGAATATCTCGGTTCCTGAGCGAGATAGAGCCTTGAAATTTGGACTATAAATACCTTTCTGTATCCCCGAATATAGTCTACGACTGTTCATTTACGTTTTATCGAATATCTCGGTTCCTGAGCGAGATAGAGCCTTGAAATTTGGACTATAAATACCTTTTCGAAATTCCTCAACTTTCTGTATCCCCGAATATAGTCTACGACTGTTCATTTACGTTTTATCGAATATCTCGGTTCCTGAGCGAGATAGAGACTTGAAATTTGGACTATAAATACCTTTTCGAAATTCCTCAACTTTCTGTATCCCCGAATATAGTCTACGACTGTTCATTTACGTTTTATCGAATATCTCGGTTCCTGAGCGAGATAGAGCCTTGAAATTTGGACTATAAATACCTTTCTGTATCCCCGAATATAGTCTACGACAGTTCATTTACGTTTTATCGAATATCTCGGTTCCTGAGCGAGATAGAGCCTTGAAATTTGGACTATAAATACCTTTTCGAAATTCCTCAACTTTCTGTATCCCCGAAAATATTCTAGGACTTTTAGATCGGCTGCAACATCAAAAAGAAAAGTGTAAATTTACATTTTACCGAATATCTCGGTTCCTGAGCGAGATAGAGCCTTGAAATTTGGACTATAAATACCTTTCTGTATCCCCGAATATAGTCTACGACTGTTCATTTACGTTTTATCGAATATCTCGGTTCCTGAGCGAGATAGAGCCTTGAAATTTGGACTATAAATACCTTTTCGAAATTCCTCAACTTTCTGTATCCCCGAATATAGTCTACGACTGTTTTTTTTACGTTTTATCGAATATCTCGGTTCCTGAGCGAGATAGAGCCTTGAAATTTGGACTATAAATACCTTTCTGTATCCCCGAATATAGTCTACGACTGTTCATTTACGTTTTATCGAATATCTCGGTTCCTGAGCGAGATAGAGCCTTGAAATTTGGACTATTAATCCCCCCTTCGAAATTCCTCAACTTTCTGTATCCCCGAATATAGTCTACGACTGTTCATTTACGTTTTATCGAATATCTCGGTTCCTGAGCGAGATAGAGCCTTGAAATTTGGACTATAAATACCTTTTCGAAATTCCTCAACTTTCTGTATCCCCGAATATAGTCTACGACTGTTCATTTACGTTTTATCGAATATCTCGGTTCCTGAGCGAGATAGAGACTTGAAATTTGGACTATAAATACCTTTTCGAAATTCCTCAACTTTCTGTATCCCCGAATATAGTCTACGACTGTTCATTTACGTTTTATCGAATATCTCGGTTCCTGAGCGAGATAGAGCCTTGAAATTTGGACTATAAATACCTTTCTGTATCCCCGAATATAGTCTACGACAGTTCATTTACGTTTTATCGAATATCTCGGTTCCTGAGCGAGATAGAGCCTTGAAATTTGGACTATAAATACCTTTTCGAAATTCCTCAACTTTCTGTATCCCCGAAAATATTCTAGGACTTTTAGATCGGCTGCAACATCAAAAAGAAAAGTGTAAATTTACATTTTACCGAATATCTCGGTTCCTGAGCGAGATAGAGCCTTGAAATTTGGACTATAAATACCTTTCTGTATCCCCGAATATAGTCTACGACTGTTCATTTACGTTTTATCGAATATCTCGGTTCCTGAGCGAGATAGAGCCTTGAAATTTGGACTATAAATACCTTTTCGAAATTCCTCAACTTTCTGTATCCCCGAATATAGTCTACGACTGTTCATTTACGTTTTATCGAATATCTCGGTTCCTGAGCAAGATAGAGCTTTGAAAATTGGACTATAAATACCTTCTCGAAATTCCTCAACTTTCTGTATACCCGAAAATATTCTAGGACTTTTAGATCACCTGCAACATCAAAAAGAAAAGTGTAAATTTACGTTTTACCGAATATCTCGGTTCCTGAGCGAGATAGAGCCTTGAAATTTGGACTATAAATACCTTTCTGTATCCCCGAATATAGTCTACGACTGTTCATTTATGTTTTATCGAATATCTCGGTTCCTGAGCGAGATAGAGCCTTGAAATTTGGACTATAAATACCTTTTCGAAATTCCTCAACTTTCTGTATCCCCGAATATAGTCTACGACTGTTCATTTACGTTTTATCGAATATCTCGGTTCCTGAGCGAGATAGAGCCTTGAAATTTGGACTATAAATACCTTTCTGTATCCCCGAATATAGTCTACGACTGTTCATTTACGTTTTATCGAATATCTCGGTTCCTGAGCGAGATAGAGCCTTGAAATTTGGACTTTAAATACCTTTTCGAAATTCCTCAACTTTCTGTATCCCCGAAAATATTCTAGGACTTTTAGATCGGCTGCAACATCAAAAAGAAAAGTGTAAATTTACGTTTTACCGAATATCTCGGTTCCTGAGCGAGATAGAGCCTTGAAATTTGGACTATAAATACCTTTCTGTATCCCCGAATATAGTCTACGACTGTTCATTTACGTTTTATCGAATATCTCGGTTCCTGAGCGAGATAGAGCCTTGAAATTTGGACTATAAATACCTTTTCGAAATTCCTCAACTTTCTGTATCCCCGAATATAGTCTACGACTGTTCATTTACGTTTTATCGAATATCTCGGTTCCTGAGCGAGATAGAGACTTGAAATTTGGACTATTAATACCTTTTCGAAATTCCTCAACTTTCTGTATCCCCGAATATAGTCTACGACTGTTCATTTACGTTTTATCGAATATCTCGGTTCCTGAGCGAGATAGAGACTTGAAATTTGGACTATAAATACCTTTTCGAAATTCCTCAACTTTCTGTATCCCCGAATATAGTCTACGACTGTTCATTTACGTTTTATCGAATATCTCGGTTCACGAGCGAGATAGAGCCTTGAAATTTGGACTATAAATACCTTTCTGTATCCCCGAATATAGTCTACGACTGTTCATTTACGTTTTATCGAATATCTCGGTTCCTGAGCGAGATAGAGCCTTGAAATTTGGACTATAAATACCTTTTCGAAATTCCTCAACTTTCTGTATCCCCGAATATAGTCTACGACTGTTCATTTACGTTTTATCGAATATCTCGGTTCCTGAGCGAGATAGAGACTTGAAATTTGGACTATAAATACCTTTTCGAAATTCCTCAACTTTCTGTATCCCCGAATATAGTCTACGACTGTTCATTTACGTTTTATCGAATATCTCGGTTCCTGAGCAAGATAGAGCTTTGAAATTTGGACTATAAATACCTTCTCGAAATTCCTCAACTTTCTGTATCCCCGAAAATATTCTAGGACTTTTAGATCGGCTGCAACATCAAAAAGAAAAGTGTAAATTTACGTTTTATCGAATATCTCGGTTCCTGAGCGAGATAGAGCCTTGAAATTTGGACTATAAATACCTTTTCGAAATTCCTCAACTTTCTGTATCCCCGAAAATATTCTAGGACTTTTAGATCGGCTGCAACATCAAAAAGAAAAGTGTAAATTTACGTTTTATCGAATATCTCGGTTCCTGAGCGAGATAGAGCCTTGAAATTTGGACTATAAATACCTTTCTGTATCCCCGAATATAGTCTACGACTGTTCATTTACGTTTTATCGAATATCTCGGTTCCTGAGCGAGATAGAGCCTTGAAATTTGGACTATAAATACCTTTTCGAAATTCCTCAACTTTCTGTATCCCCGAATATAGTCTACGACTGTTCATTTACGTTTTATCGAATATCTCGGTTCCTGAGCGAGAAAGAGCCTTGAAATTTGGACTATAAATACCTTTCTGTATCCCCGAATATAGTCTACGACAGTTCATTTACGTTTTATCGAATATCTCGGTTCCTGAGCGAGATAGAGCCTTGAAATTTGGACTATAAATACCTTTTCGAAATTCCTCAACTTTCTGTATCCCCGAAAATATTCTAGGACTTTTAGATCGGCTGCAACATCAAAAAGAAAAGTGTAAATTTACATTTTACCGAATATCTCGGTTCCTGAGCGAGATAGAGCCTTGAAATTTGGACTATAAATACCTTTCTGTATCCCCGAATATAGTCTACGACTGTTCATTTACGTTTTATCGAATATCTCGGTTCCTGAGCGAGATAGAGCCTTGAAATTTGGACTATAAATACCTTTTCGAAATTCCTCAACTTTCTGTATCCCCGAATATAGTCTACGACTGTTCATTTACGTTTTATCGAATATCTCGGTTCCTGAGCGAGATAGAGCCTTGAAATTTGGACTATAAATACCTTTCTGTATCCCCGAATATAGTCTACGACTGTTCATTTACGTTTTATCGAATATCTCGGCTCCTGAGCAAGATAGAGCTTTGAAAATTGGACTATAAATACCTTCTCGAAATTCCTCAACTTTCTGTATACCCGAAAATATTCTACGACTTTTAGATCACCTGCAACATCAAAAAGAAAAGTGTAAATTTACGTTTTACCGAATATCTCGGTTCCTGAGCGAGATAGAGCCTTGAAATTTGGACTATAAATACCTTTCTGTATCCCCGAATATAGTCTACGACTGTTCATTTACGTTTTATCGAATATCTCGGTTCCTGAGCGAGATAGAGCCTTGAAATTTGGACTATAAATACCTTTCTGTATCCCCGAATATAGTCTACGACTGTTCATTTACGTTTTATCGAATATCTCGGTTCCTGAGCGAGATAGAGCCTTGAAATTTGGACTATAAATACCTTTCTGTATCCCCGAATATAGTCTACGACTGTTCATTTACGTTTTATCGAATATCTCGGTTCCTGAGCGAGATAGAGCCTTGAAATTTGGACTTTAAATACCTTTTCGAAATTCCTCAACTTTCTGTATCCCCGAAAATATTCTAGGACTTTTAGATCGGCTGCAACATTAAAAAGAAAAGTGTAAATTTACGTTTTACCGAATATCTCGGTTCCTGAGCGAGATAGAGCCTTGAAATTTGGACTATAAATACCTTTCTGTATCCCCGAATATAGTCTACGACTGTTCATTTACGTTTTATGGAATATCTCGGTTCCTGAGCGAGATAGAGCCTTGAAATTTGGACTATAAATACCTTTTCGAAATTCCTCAACTTTCTGTATCCCCGAATATAGTCTACGACTGTTCATTTACGTTTTATCGAATATCTCGGTTCCTGAGCGAGATAGAGACTTGAAATTTGGACTATAAATACCTTTTCGAAATTCCTCAACTTTCTGTATCCCCGAATATAGTCTACGACTGTTCATTTACGTTTTATCGAATATCTCGGTTCACGAGCGAGATAGAGCCTTGAAATTTGGACTATAAATACCTTTCTGTATCCCCGAATATAGTCTACGACTGTTCATTTACGTTTTATCGAATATCTCGGTTCCTGAGCGAGATAGAGCCTTGAAATTTGGACTATAAATACCTTTTCGAAATTCCTCAACTTTCTGTATCCCCGAATATAGTCTACGACTGTTCATTTACGTTTTATCGAATATCTCGGTTCCTGAGCGAGATAGAGCCTTGAAATTTGGACTATATATACCTTTCTGTATCCCCGAATATAGTCTACGACTGTTCATTTACGTTTTATCGAATATCTCGGTTCCTGAGCGAGATAGAGCCTTGAAATTTGGACTATAAATACCTTTTCGAAATTCCTCAACTTTCTGTATCCCCGAATATAGTCTACGACTGTTCATTTACGTTTTATCGAATATCTCGGTTCCTGAGCGAGATAGAGACTTGAAATTTGGACTATAAATACCTTTTCGAAATTCCTCAACTTTCTGTATCCCCGAATATAGTCTACGACTGTTCATTTACGTTTTATCGAATATCTCGGTTCCTGAGCGAGATAGAGACTTGAAATTTGGACTATAAATACCTTTTCGAAATTCCTCAACTTTCTGTATCCCCGAATATAGTCTACGACTGTTCATTTACGTTTTATCGAATATCTCGGTTCCTGAGCGAGATAGAGCCTTGAAATTTGGACTATAAATACCTTTTCGAAATTCCTCAACTTTCTGTATCCCCGAATATAGTCTACGACTGTTCATTTACGTTTTATCGAATATCTCGGTTCCTGAGCGAGATAGAGCCTTGAAATTTGGACTATAAATACCTTTTCGAAATTCCTCAACTTTCTGTATCCCCGAATATAGTCTACGACTGTTCATTTACGTTTTATCGAATATCTCGGTTCCTGAGCGAGATAGAGCCTTGAAATTTGGACTATAAATACCTTCTCAAAATTCCTCAACGTTCTGTATCCCCGAAAATATTCTAGGACTTTTAGATCGGCTGCAACATCAAAAAGAAAAGTGTAAATTTACGTTTTATCGAATATCTCGGTTCCTGAGCGAGATAGAGCCTTGAAATTTGGACTATAAATACCTTTTCGAAATTCTTCAACTTTCTGTATCCCCGAATATAGTCTACGACTGTTCATTTACGTTTTATCGAATATCTCGGTTCCTGAGCAAGATAGAGCTTTGAAATTTGGACTATAAATACCTTCTCGAAATTCCTCAACTTTCTGTATCCCCGAAAATATTCTACGACTTTTAGATCGGCTGCAACATCAAAAATAAAAGTGTAAATTTACGTTTTATCGAATATCTCGGTTCCTGAGCGAGATAGAGCCTTGAAATTTGGACTATAAATACCTTTTCGAAATTCCTCAACTTTCTGTATCCCCGAAAATATTCTAGGACTTTTAGATCGGCTGCAACATCAAAAAGAAAAGTGTAAATTTACATTTTACCGAATATCTCGGTTCCTGAGCGAGATAGAGCCTTGAAATTTGGACTATAAATACCTTTCTGTATCCCCGAATATAGTCTACGACTGTTCATTTACGTTTTATCGAATATCTCGGTTCCTGAGCGAGATAGAGCCTTGAAATTTGGACTATAAATACCTTTTCGAAATTCCTCAACTTTCTGTATCCCCGAATATAGTCTACGACTGTTCATTTACGTTTTATCGAATATCTCGGTTCCTGAGCGAGATAGAGACTTGAAATTTGGACTATAAATACCTTTTCGAAATTCCTCAACTTTCTGTATCCCCGAATATAGTCTACGACTGTTCATTTACGTTTTATCGAATATCTCGGTTCCTGAGCAAGATAGAGCTTTGAAATTTGGACTATAAATACCTTCTCGAAATTCCTCAACTTTCTGTATCCCCGAAAATATTCTAGGACTTTTAGATCGGCTGCAACATCAAAAAGAAAAGTGTAAATTTACGTTTTATCGAATATCTCGGTTCCTGAGCGAGATAGAGCCTTGAAATTTGGACTATAAATACCTTTTCGAAATTCCTCAACTTTCTGTATCCCTCAACTTTCTGTATCCCCGAAAATATTCTAGGACTTTTAGATCGGCTGCAACATCAAAAAGAAAAGTGTAAATTTACGTTTTATCGAATATCTCGGTTCCTGAGCGAGATAGAGCCTTGAAATTTGGACTATAAATACCTTTCTGTATCCCCGAATATAGTCTACGACTGTTCATTTACGTTTTATCGAATATCTCGGTTCCTGAGCGAAATAGAGCCTTGAAATTTGGACTATAAATACCTTTTCGAAATTCATCAACTTTCTGTATCCCCGAATATAGTCTACGACTGTTCATTTACGTTTTATTGAATATCTCGGTTCCTGAGCGAGATAGAGCCTTGAAATTTAGACTATAAATACCTTCTCAAAATTCCTCAACGTTCTGTATCCCCGAAAATATTCTTCGACTTTTAGATCGGCTGC
The DNA here is from genome assembly GCA_949708635.1 of Hirtodrosophila cameraria. NCBI lineage: Eukaryota > Metazoa > Arthropoda > Insecta > Diptera > Drosophilidae > Hirtodrosophila > Hirtodrosophila cameraria. The sequence continues at coordinate 41,556 of CATIWZ010000007.1, forward strand.
AACATCAAAAAGAAAAGTGTAAATTTACGTTTTATCGAATATCTCGGTTCCTGAGCGAGATAGAGCCTTGAAATTTGGACTATAAATACCTTTCTGTATCCCCGAATATAGTCTACGACTGTTCATTTACGTTTTATCGAATATCTCGGTTCCTGAGCGAGATAGAGACTTGAAATTTGGACTATAAATACCTTTTCGAAATTCCTCAACTTTCTGTATCCCCGAATATAGTCTACGACTGTTCATTTACGTTTTATCGAATATCTCGGTTCCTGAGCAAGATAGAGCTTTGAAATTTGGACTATAAATACCTTCTCGAAATTCCTCAACTTTCTGTATCCCCGAAAATATTCTAGGACTTTTAGATCGGCTGCAACATCAAAAAGAAAAGTGTAAATTTACGTTTTATCGAATATCTCGGTTCCTGAGCGAGATAGAGCCTTGAAATTTTGACTATAAATACCTTTTCGAAATTCCTCAACTTTCTGTATCCCTCAACTTTCTGTATCCCCGAAAATATTCTAGGACTTTTAGATCGGCTGCAACATCAAAAAGAAAAGTGTAAATTTACGTTTTATCGAATATCTCGGTTCCTGAGCGAGATAGAGCCTTGAAATTTGGACTATAAATACCTTTCTGTATCCCCGAATATAGTCTACGACTGTTCATTTACGTTTTATCGAATATCTCGGTTCCTGAGCGAGATAGAGCCTTGAAATTTGGACTATAAATACCTTTTCGAAATTCATCAACTTTCTGTATCCCCGAATATAGTCTACGACTGTTCATTTACGTTTTATCGAATATCTCGGTTCCTGAGCGAGATAGAGCCTTGAAATTTAGACTATAAATACCTTCTCAAAATTCCTCAACGTTCTGTATCCCCGAAAATATTCTTCGACTTTTAGATCGGCTGCAACATCAAAAAGAAAAGTGTAAATTTACGTTTTATCGAATATCTCGGTTCCTGAGCGAGATAGAGCCTTGAAATTTGGACTATAAATACCTTTCTGTATCCCCGAATATAGTCTACGACTGTTCATTACGTTTTATCGAATATCTCGGTTCCTGAGCGAGATAGAGCCTTGAAATTTGGACTATAAATACCTTTTCGAAATTCCTCAACTTTCTGTATCCCCGAATATAGTCTACGACTGTTCATTTACGTTTTATCGAATATCTCGGTTCCTGAGCGAGATAGAGCCTTGAAATTTGGACTATAAATACCTTTCTGTATCCCCGAATATAGTCTACGACAGTTCATTTACGTTTTATCGAATATCTCGGTTCCTGAGCGAGATAGAGCCTTGAAATTTGGACTATAAATACCTTTCTGTATCCCCGAATATAGTCTACGACTGTTCATTTACGTTTTATCGAATATCTCGGTTCCTGAACGAGATAGAGCCTTGAAATTTGGACTATAAATACCTTTTCGAAATTCCTCAACTTTCTGTATCCCCGAATATAGTCTACGACTGTTCATTTACGTTTTATCGAATATCTCGGTTCCTGAGCGAGATAGAGACTTGAAATTTGGACTATAAATACCTTTTCGAAATTCCTCAACTTTCTGTATCCCCGAATATAGTCTACGACTGTTCATTTACGTTTTATCGAATATCTCGGTTCCTGAGCGAGATAGAGCCTTGAAATTTAGACTATAAATACCTTCTCAAAATTCCTCAACGTTCTGTATCCCCGAAAATATTCTTCGACTTTTAGATCGGCTGCAACATCAAAAAGAAAAGTGTAAATTTACGTTTTATCGAATATCTCGGTTCCTGAGCGAGATAGAGCCTTGAAATTTGGACTATAAATACCTTTCTGTATCCCCGAATATAGTCTACGACTGTTCATTACGTTTTATCGAATATCTCGGTTCCTGAGCGAGATAGAGCCTTGAAATTTGGACTATAAATACCTTTTCGAAATTCCTCAACTTTCTGTATCCCCGAATATAGTCTACGACTGTTCATTTACGTTTTATCGAATATCTCGGTTCCTGAGCGAGATAGAGCCTTGAAATTTGGACTATAAATACCTTTCTGTATCCCCGAATATAGTCTACGACAGTTCATTTACGTTTTATCGAGTATCTCGGTTCCTGAGCGAGATAGAGCCTTGAAATTTGGACTATAAATACCTTTTCGAAATTCCTCAACTTTCTGTATCCCCGAAAATATTCTAGGACTTTTAGATCGGCTGCAACATCAAAAAGAAAAGTGTAAATTTACATTTTACCGAATATCTCGGTTCCTGAGCGAGATAGAGCCTTGAAATTTGGACTATAAATACCTTTCTGTATCCCCGAATATAGTCTACGACTGTTCATTTACGTTTTATCGAATATCTCGGTTCCTGAGCGAGATAGAGCCTTGAAATTTGGACTATAAATACCTTTTCGAAATTCCTCAACTTTCTGTATCCCCGAATATAGTCTACGACTGTTCATTTACGTTTTATCGAATATCTCGGTTCCTGAGCAAGATAGAGCTTTGAAAATTGGACTATAAATACCTTCTCGAAATTCCTCAACTTTCTGTATACCCGAAAATATTCTACGACTTTTAGATCACCTGCAACATCAAAAAGAAAAGTGTAAATTTACGTTTTACCGAATATCTCGGTTCCTGAGCGAGATAGAGCCTTGAAATTTGGACTATAAATACCTTTCTGTATCCCCGAATATAGTCTACGACTGTTCATTTACGTTTTATCGAATATCTCGGTTCCTGAGCGAGATAGAGCCTTGAAATTTGGACTATAAATACCTTTTCGAAATTCCTCAACTTTCTGTATCCCCGAATATAGTCTACGACTGTTCATTTACGTTTTATCGAATATCTCGGTTCCTGAGCGAGATAGAGCCTTGAAATTTGGACTATAAATACCTTTCTGTATCCCCGAATATAGTCTACGACTGTTCATTTACGTTTTATCGAATATCTCGGTTCCTGAGCGAGATAGAGCCTTGAAATTTGGACTTTAAATACCTTTTCGAAATTCCTCAACTTTCTGTATCCCCGAAAATATTCTAGGACTTTTAGATCGGCTGCAACATCAAAAAGAAAAGTGTAAATTTACGTTTTACCGAATATCTCGGTTCCTGAGCGAGATAGAGCCTTGAAATTTGGACTATAAATACCTTTCTGTATCCCCGAATATAGTCTACGACTGTTCATTTACGTTTTATCGAATATCTCGGTTCCTGAGCGAGATAGAGCCTTGAAATTTGGACTATAAATACCTTTTCGAAATTCCTCAACTTTCTGTATCCCCGAATATAGTCTACGACTGTTCATTTACGTTTTATCGAATATCTCGGTTCCTGAGCGAGATAGAGACTTGAAATTTGGACTATAAATACCTTTTCGAAATTCCTCAACTTTCTGTATCCCCGAATATAGTCTACGACTGTTCATTTACGTTTTATCGAATATCTCGGTTCCTGAGCGAGATAGAGACTTGAAATTTGGACTATAAATACCTTTTCGAAATTCCTCAACTTTCTGTATCCCCGAATATAGTCTACGACTGTTCATTTACGTTTTATCGAATATCTCGGTTCACGAGCGAGATAGAGCCTTGAAATTTGGACTATAAATACCTTTCTGTATCCCCGAATATAGTCTACGACTGTTCATTTACGTTTTATCGAATATCTCGGTTCCTGAGCGAGATAGAGCCTTGAAATTTGGACTATAAATACCTTTTCGAAATTCCTCAACTTTCTGTATCCCCGAATATAGTCTACGACTGTTCATTTACGTTTTATCGAATATCTCGGTTCCTGAGCGAGATAGAGCCTTGAAATTTGGACTATAAATACCTTTCTGTATCCCCGAATATAGTCTACGACTGTTCATTTACGTTTTATCGAATATCTCGGTTCCTGAGCGAGATAGAGCCTTGAAATTTGGACTATAAATACCTTTTCGAAATTCCTCAACTTTCTGTATCCCCGAAAATATTCTAGGACTTTTAGATCGGCTGCAACATCAAAAAGAAAAGTGTAAATTTACGTTTTACCGAATATCTCGGTTCCTGAGCGAGATAGAGCCTTGAAATTTGGACTATAAATACCTTTCTGTATCCCCGAATATAGTCTACGACTGTTCATTTACGTTTTATCGAATATCTCGGTTCCTGAGCGAGATAGAGCCTTGAAATTTGGACTATAAATACCTTTTCGAAATTCCTCAACTTTCTGTATCCCCGAATATAGTCTACGACTGTTCATTTACGTTTTATCGAATATCTCGGTTCACGAGCGAGATAGAGCCTTGAAATTTGGACTATAAATACCTTTTCGAAATACCTCAACTTTCTGTATCCCTCAACTTTCTGTATCCCCGAAAATATTCTAGGACTTTTAGATCGGCTGCAACATCAAAAAGAAAAGTGTAAATTTACGTTTTATCGAATATCTCGGTTCCTGAGCGAGATAGAGCCTTGAAATTTGGACTATAAATACCTTTCTGTATCCCCGAATATAGTCTACGACTGTTCATTTACGTTTTATCGAATATCTCGGTTCCTGAGCGAGATAGAGCCTTGAAATTTGGACTATAAATACCTTTTCGAAATTCATCAACTTTCTGTATCCCCGAATATAGTCTACGACTGTTCATTTACGTTTTATCGAATATCTCGGTTCCTGAGCGAGATAGAGCCTTGAAATTTAGACTATAAATACCTTCTCAAAATTCCTCAACGTTCTGTATCCCCGAAAATATTCTTCGACTTTTAGATCGGCTGCAACATCAAAAAGAAAAGTGTAAATTTACGTTTTATCGAATATCTCGGTTCCTGAGCGAGATAGAGCCTTGAAATTTGGACTATAAATACCTTTCTGTATCCCCGAATATAGTCTACGACTGTTCATTACGTTTTATCGAATATCTCGGTTCCTGAGCGAGATAGAGCCTTGAAATTTGGACTATAAATACCTTTTCGAAATTCCTCAACTTTCTGTATCCCCGAATATAGTCTACGACTGTTCATTTACGTTTTATCGAATATCTCGGTTCCTGAGCGAGATAGAGCCTTGAAATTTGGACTATAAATACCTTTCTGTATCCCCGAATATAGTCTACGACAGTTCATTTACGTTTTATCGAATATCTCGGTTCCTGAGCGAGATAGAGCCTTGAAATTTGGACTATAAATACCTTTCTGTATCCCCGAATATAGTCTACGACTGTTCATTTACGTTTTATCGAATATCTCGGTTCCTGAACGAGATAGAGCCTTGAAATTTGGACTATAAATACCTTTTCGAAATTCCTCAACTTTCTGTATCCCCGAATATAGTCTACGACTGTTCATTTACGTTTTATCGAATATCTCGGTTCCTGAGCGAGATAGAGACTTGAAATTTGGACTATAAATACCTTTTCGAAATTCCTCAACTTTCTGTATCCCCGAATATAGTCTACGACTGTTCATTTACGTTTTATCGAATATCTCGGTTCCTGAGCGAGATAGAGCCTTGAAATTTGGACTATAAATACCTTTCTGTATCCCCGAATATAGTCTACGACTGTTCATTACGTTTTATCGAATATCTCGGTTCCTGAGCGAGATAGAGCCTTGAAATTTGGACTATAAATACCTTTTCGAAATTCCTCAACTTTCTGTATCCCCGAATATAGTCTACGACTGTTCATTTACGTTTTATCGAATATCTCGGTTCCTGAGCGAGATAGAGCCTTGAAATTTGGACTATAAATACCTTTCTGTATCCCCGAATATAGTCTACGACAGTTCATTTACGTTTTATCGAGTATCTCGGTTCCTGAGCGAGATAGAGCCTTGAAATTTGGACTATAAATACCTTTTCGAAATTCCTCAACTTTCTGTATCCCCGAAAATATTCTAGGACTTTTAGATCGGCTGCAACATCAAAAAGAAAAGTGTAAATTTACATTTTACCGAATATCTCGGTTCCTGAGCGAGATAGAGCCTTGAAATTTGGACTATAAATACCTTTCTGTATCCCCGAATATAGTCTACGACTGTTCATTTACGTTTTATCGAATATCTCGGTTCCTGAGCGAGATAGAGCCTTGAAATTTGGACTATAAATACCTTTTCGAAATTCCTCAACTTTCTGTATCCCCGAATATAGTCTACGACTGTTCATTTACGTTTTATCGAATATCTCGGTTCCTGAGCGAGATAGAGCCTTGAAATTTGGACTATAAATACCTTTCTGTATCCCCGAATATAGTCTACGACTGTTCATTTACGTTTTATCGAATATCTCGGTTCCTGAGCGAGATAGAGCCTTGAAATTTGGACTTTAAATACCTTTTCGAAATTCCTCAACTTTCTGTATCCCCGAAAATATTCTAGGACTTTTAGATCGGCTGCAACATCAAAAAGAAAAGTGTAAATTTACGTTTTACCGAATATCTCGGTTCCTGAGCGAGATAGAGCCTTGAAATTTGGACTATAAATACCTTTCTGTATCCCCGAATATAGTCTACGACTGTTCATTTACGTTTTATCGAATATCTCGGTTCCTGAGCGAGATAGAGCCTTGAAATTTGGACTATAAATACCTTTTCGAAATTCCTCAACTTTCTGTATCCCCGAATATAGTCTACGACTGTTCATTTACGTTTTATCGAATATCTCGGTTCCTGAGCGAGATAGAGACTTGAAATTTGGACTATAAATACCTTTTCGAAATTCCTCAACTTTCTGTATCCCCGAATATAGTCTACGACTGTTCATTTACGTTTTATCGAATATCTCGGTTCACGAGCGAGATAGAGCCTTGAAATTTGGACTATAAATACCTTTCTGTATCCCCGAATATAGTCTACGACTGTTCATTTACGTTTTATCGAATATCTCGGTTCCTGAGCGAGATAGAGCCTTGAAATTTGGACTATAAATACCTTTTCGAAATTCCTCAACTTTCTGTATCCCCGAAAATATTCTAGGACTTTTAGATCGGCTGCAACATCAAAAAGAAAAGTGTAAATTTACGTTTTACCGAATATCTCGGTTCCTGAGCGAGATAGAGCCTTGAAATTTGGACTATAAATACCTTTCTGTATCCCCGAATATAGTCTACGACTGTTCATTTACGTTTTATCGAATATCTCGGTTCCTGAGCGAGATAGAGCCTTGAAATTTGGACTATAAATACCTTTTCGAAATTCCTCAACTTTCTGTATCCCCGAATATAGTCTACGACTGTTCATTTACGTTTTATCGAATATCTCGGTTCCTGAGCGAGATAGAGCCTTGAAATTTGGACTATAAATACCTTTTCGAAATTCCTCAACTTTCTGTATCCCCGAATATAGTCTACGACTGTTCATTTACGTTTTATCGAATATCTCGGTTCCTGAGCGAGATAGAGCCTTGAAATTTGGACTATAAATACCTTCTCAAAATTCCTCAACGTTCTGTATCCCCGAAAATATTCTAGGACTTTTAGATCGGCTGCAACATCAAAAAGAAAAGTGTAAATTTACGTTTTATCGAATATCTCGGTTCCTGAGCGAGATAGAGCCTTGAAATTTGGACTATAAATACCTTTCTGTATCCCCGAATATAGTCTACGACTGTTCATTTACGTTTTATCGAATATCTCGGTTCCTGAGCGAGATAGAGCCTTGAAATTTGGACTATAAATACCTTTTCGAAATTCCTCAACTTTCTGTATCCCCGAATATAGTCTACGACTGTTCATTTACGTTTTATCGAATATCTCGGTTCCTGAGCAAGATAGAGCTTTGAAATTTGGACTATAAATACCTTCTCGAAATTCCTCAACTTTCTGTATCCCCGAAAATATTCTACGACTTTTAGATCGGCTGCAACATCAAAAATAAAAGTGTAAATTTACGTTTTATCGAATATCTCGGTTCCTGAGCGAGATAGAGCCTTGAAATTTGGACTATAAATACCTTTTCGAAATTCCTCAACTTTCTGTATCCCCGAATATAGTCTACGACTGTTCATTTATGTTTTATCGAATATCTCGGTTCCTGAGCGAGATAGAGACTTGAAATTTGGACTATAAATACCTTTTCGAAATTCCTCAACTTTCTGTATCCCCGAATATAGTCTACGACTGTTCATTTACGTTTTATCGAATATCTCGGTTCCTGAGCGAGATAGAGCCTTGAAATTTGGACTATAAATACCTTTTCGAAATTCCTCAACTTTCTGTATCCCCGAATATAGTCTACGACTGTTCATTTACGTTTTATCGAATATCTCGGTTCCTGAGCGAGAAAGAGACTTGAAATTTGGACTATAAATACCTTTTCGAAATTCCTCAACTTTCTGTATCCCCGAAAATATTCTAGGACTTTTAGATCGGCTGCAACATCAAAAAGAAAAGTGTAAATTTACGTTTTATCGAATATCTCGGTTCCTGAGCGAGATAGAGCCTTGAAATTTGGACTATAAATACCTTTTCGAAATTCCTCAACTTTCTGTATCCCCGAAAATATTCTTGGACTTTTAGATCGGCTGCAACATCAAAAAGAAAAGTGTAAATTTACGTTTTATCGAATATCTCGGTTCCTGAGCGAGATAGAGCCTTGAAATTTGGACTATAAATACCTTTCTGTATCCCCGAATATAGTCTACGACTGTTCATTTACGTTTTATCGAATATCTCGGTTCCTGAGCGAGATAGAGCCTTGAAATTTGGACTATAAATACCTTTTCGAAATTCCTCAACTTTCTGTATCCCCGAATATAGTCTACGACTGTTCATTTACGTTTTATCGAATATCTCGGTTCCTGAGCGAGATAGAGCCTTGAAATTTGGACTTTAAATACCTTTTCGAAATTCCTCAACTTTCTGTATCCCCGAAAATATTCTAGGACTTTTAGATCGGCTGCAACATCAAAAAGAAAAGTGTAAATTTACGTTTTACCGAATATCTCGGTTCCTGAGCGAGATAGAGCCTTGAAATTTGGACTATAAATACCTTTCTGTATCCCCGAATATAGTCTACGACTGTTCATTTACGTTTTATCGAATATCTCGGTTCCTGAGCGAGATAGAGCCTTGAAATTTGGACTATAAATACCTTTTCGAAATTCCTCAACTTTCTGTATCCCCGAATATAGTCTACGACTGTTCATTTACGTTTTATCGAATATCTCGGTTCCTGAGCGAGATAGAGCCTTGAAATTTGGACTATAAATACCTTTCTGTATCCCCGAATATAGTCTACGACTGTTCATTTACGTTTTATCGAATATCTCGGTTCCTGAGCGAGATAGAGCCTTGAAATTTGGACTATAAATACCTTTTCGAAATTCCTCAACTTTCTGTATCCCCGAAAATATTCTAGGACTTTTAGATCGGCTGCAACATCAAAAAGAAAAGTGTAAATTTACGTTTTATCGAATATCTCGGTTCCTGAGCGAGATAGAGCCTTGAAATTTGGACTATAAATACCTTTCTGTATCCCCGAATATAGTCTACGACTGTTCATTTACGTTTTATCGAATATCTCGGTTCCTGAGCGAGATAGAGCCTTGAAATTTGGACTATAAATACCTTTTCGAAATTCCTCAACTTTCTGTATCCCCGAAAATATTCTAGGACTTTTAGATCGGCTGCAACATCAAAAAGAAAAGTGTAAATTTACGTTTTATCGAATATCTCGGTTCCTGAGCGAGATAGAGCCTTGAAATTTGGACTATAAATACCTTTCTGTATCCCCGAATATAGTCTACGACTGTTCATTTACGTTTTATCGAATATCTCGGTTCCTGAGCGAGATAGAGCCTTGAAATTTGGACTATAAATACCTTTTCGAAATTCCTCAACTTTCTGTGTCCCCGAAAATATTCTACGACTTTTAGATCGGCTGCAACATCAAAAATAAAAGTGTAAATTTACGTTTTATCGAATATCTCGGTTCCTGAGCGAGATAGAGCCTTGAAATTTGGACTATAAATACCTTTTCGAAATTCCTCAACTTTCTGTATCCCCGAATATAGTCTACGACTGTTCATTTACGTTTTATCGAATATCTCGGTTCCTGAGCGAGATATAGCCTTGAAATTTGGACTATAAATACCTTTCTGTATCCCCGAATATAGTCTACGACTGTTCATTTACGTTTTATCGAATATCTCGGTTCCTGAGCGAGATAGAGCCTTGAAATTTGGACTATAAATACCTTTTCGAAATTCCTCAACTTTCTGTATCCCCGAATATAGTCTACGACTGTTCATTTACGTTTTATCGAATATCTCGGTTCCTGAGCGAGATAGAGCCTTGAAATTTGGACTATAAATACCTTTTCGAAATTCCTCAACTTTCTGTATCCCCGAAAATATTCTAGGACTTTTAGATCGGCTGCAACATCAAAAAGAAAAGTGTAAATTTACGTTTTATCGAATATCTCGGTTCCTGAGCGAGATAGAGCCTTGAAATTTGGACTATAAATACCTTTCTGTATCCCCGAATATAGTCTACGACTGTTCATTTACGTTTTATCGAATATCTCGGTTCCTGAGCGAGATAGAGCCTTGAAATTTGGACTATAAATACCTTTTCGAAATTCCTCAACTTTCTGTGTCCCCGAATATAGTCTACGACTGTTCATTTACGTTTTATCGAATATCTCGGTTCCTGAGCAAGATAGAGCTTTGAAATTTGGACTATAAATACCTTCTCGAAATTCCTCAACTTTCTGTATCCCCGAAAATATTCTACGACTTTTAGATCGGCTGCAACATCAAAAATAAAAGTGTAAATTTACGTTTTATCGAATATCTCGGTTCCTGAGCGAGATAGAGCCTTGAAATTTGGACTATAAATACCTTTTCGAAATTCCTCAACTTTCTGTATCCCCGAATATAGTCTACGACTGTTCATTTACGTTTTATCGAATATCTCGGTTCCTGAGCGAGATAGAGCCTTGAAATTTGGACTATAAATACCTTTTCGAAATTCCTCAACTTTCTGTATCCCCGAAAATATTCTACGACTTTTAGATCGGCTGCAACATCAAAAAGAAAAGTGTAAATTTACGTTTTATCGAATATCTCGGTTCCTGAGCGAGATAGAGCCTTGAAATTTGGACTATAAATACCTTTCTGTATCCCCAAATATAGTCTACGACTGTTCATTTACGTTTTATCGAATATCTCGGTTCCTGAGCGAGATAGAGCCTTGAAATTTGGACTATAAATACCTTTTCGAAATTCCTCAACTTTCTGTGTCCCCGAATATAGTCTACGACTGTTCATTTACGTTTTATCGAATATCTCGGTTCCTGAGCAAGATAGAGCTTTGAAATTTGGACTATAAATACCTTCTCGAAATTCCTCAACTTTCTGTATCCCCGAAAATATTCTACGACTTTTAGATCGGCTGCAACATCAAAAATAAAAGTGTAAATTTACGTTTTATCGAATATCTCGGTTCCTGAGCGAGATAGAGCCTTGAAATTTGGACTATAAATACCTTTTCGAAATTCCTCAACTTTCTGTATCCCCGAATATAGTCTACGACTGTTCATTTACGTTTTATCGAATATCTCGGTTCCTGAGCGAGATAGAGCCTTGAAATTTGGACTATAAATACCTTTTCGAAATTCCTCAACTTTCTGTATCCCCGAAAATATTCTACGACTTTTAGATCGGCTGCAACATCAAAAAGAAAAGTGTAAATTTACGTTTTATCGAATATCTCGGTTCCTGAGCGAGATAGAGCCTTGAAATTTGGACTATAAATACCTTTCTGTATCCCCAAATATAGTCTACGACTGTTCATTTACGTTTTATCGAATATCTCGGTTCCTGAGCGAGATAGAGCCTTGAAATTTGGACTATAAATACCTTTTCGAAATTCCTCAACTTTCTGTATCCCCGAAAATATTCTACGACTTTTAGATCGGCTGCAACATCAAAAAGAAAAGTGTAAATTTACGTTTTATCGAATATCTCGGTTCCTGAGCGAGATAGAGCCTTGAAATTTGGACTATTAATACCTTTCTGTATCCCCGAATATAGTCTACGACTGTTCATTTACGTTTTATCGAATATCTCGGTTCCTGAGCGAGATAGAGCTTTGAAATTTGGACTATAAATACCTTCTCGAAATTCCTCAACTTTCTGTATCCCCGAAAATATTCTACGACTTTTAGATCGGCTGCAACATCAAAAAGAAAAGTGTAAATTTACGTTTTATCGAATATCTCGGTTCCTGAGCGAGATAGAGCCTTGAAATTTGGACTATTAATACCTTTCTGTATCCCCGAATATAGTCTACGACTGTTCATTTACGTTTTATCGAATATCTCGGTTCCTGAGCGAGATATAGCCTTGAAATTTGGACTATAAATACCTTTCTGTATCCCCGAATATAGTCTACGACTGTTCATTTACGTTTTATCGAATATCTCGGTTCCTGAGCGAGATAGAGCCTTGAAATTTGGACTATAAATACCTTTTCGAAATTCCTCAACTTTCTGTATCCCCGAATATAGTCTACGACTGTTCATTTACGTTTTATCGAATATCTCGGTTCCTGAGCGAGATAGAGCCTTGAAATTTGGACTATAAATACCTTTTCGAAATTCCTCAACTTTCTGTATCCCCAAATATAGTCTACGACTGTTCATTTACGTTTTATCGAATATCTCGGTTCCTGAGCGAGATAGAGCCTTGAAATTTGGACTATAAATACCTTTTCGAAATTCCTCAACTTTCTGTATCCCCGAAAATATTCTACGACTTTTAGATCGGCTGCAACATCAAAAAGAAAAGTGTAAATTTACGTTTTATCGAATATCTCGGTTCCTGAGCGAGATAGAGCCTTGAAATTTGGACTATTAATACCTTTCTGTATCCCCGAATATAGTCTACGACTGTTCATTTACGTTTTATCGAATATCTCGGTTCCTGAGCGAGATAGAGCTTTGAAATTTGGACTATAAATACCTTCTCGAAATTCCTCAACTTTCTGTATCCCCGAAAATATTCTACGACTTTTAGATCGGCTGCAACATCAAAAAGAAAAGTGTAAATTTACGTTTTATCGAATATCTCGGTTCCTGAGCGAGATAGAGCCTTGAAATTTGGACTATAAATACCTTTTCGAAATTCCTCAACTTTCTGTATCCCCGAATATAGTCTACGACTGTTCATTTACGTTTTATCGAATATCTCGGTTCCTGAGCAAGATAGAGCTTTGAAATTTGGACTATAAATACCTTCTCGAAATTCCTCAACTTTCTGTATCCCCGAAAATATTCTACGACTTTTAGATCGGCTGCAACATCAAAAAGAAAAGTGTAAATTTACGTTTTATCGAATATCTCGGTTCCTGAGCGAGATAGAGCCTTGAAATTTGGACTATTAATACCTTTCTGTATCCCCGAATATAGTCTACGACTGTTCATTTACGTTTTATCGAATATCTCGGTTCCTGAGCGAGATAGAGCCTTGAAATTTGGACTATAAATACCTTTTCGAAATTCCTCAACTTTCTGTATCCCCGAATATAGTCTACGACTGTTCATTTACGTTTTATCGAATATCTCGGTTCCTGAGCGAGATAGAGCCTTGAAATTTGGACTATAAATACCTTTTCGAAATTCCTCAACTTTCTGTATCCCCGAAAATATTCTACGACTTTTAGATCGGCTGCAACATCAAAGAGAAAAGTGTAAATTTACGTTTTATCGAATATCTCGGTTCCTGAGCGAGATAGAGCCTTGAAATTTGGACTATAAATACCTTTCTGTATCCCCAAATATAGTCTACGACTGTTCATTTACGTTTTATCGAATATCTCTGAGCGAGATAGAGCCTTGAAATTTGGACTATAAATACCTTTTCGAAATTCCTCAACTTTCTGTATCCCCGAAAATATTCTACGACTTTTAGATCGGCTGCAACATCAAAAAGAAAAGTGTAAATTTACGTTTTATCGAATATCTCGGTTCCTGAGCGAGATAGAGCCTTGAAATTTGGACTATTAATACCTTTCTGTATCCCCGAATATAGTCTACGACTGTTCATTTACGTTTTATCGAATATCTCGGTTCCTGAGCGAGATAGAGCTTTGAAATTTGGACTATAAATACCTTCTCGAAATTCCTCAACTTTCTGTATCCCCGAAAATATTCTACGACTTTTAGATCGGCTGCAACATCAAAAATAAAAGTGTAAATTTACGTTTTATCGAATATCTCGGTTCCTGAGCGAGATAGAGCCTTGAAATTTGGACTATAAATACCTTTCTGTATCCCCAAATATAGTCTACGACTGTTCATTTACGTTTTATCGAATATCTCGTTTCCTGAGCGAGATAGAGCCTTGAAATTTGGACTATAAATACCTTTTCGAAATTCCTCAACTTTCTGTATCCCCGAATATAGTCTACGACTGTTCATTTACGTTTTATCGAATATCTCGGTTCCTGAGCAAGATAGAGCTTTGAAATTTGGACTATAAATACCTTCTCGAAATTCCTCAACTTTCTGTATCCCCGAAAATATTCTACGACTTTTAGATCGGCTGCAACATCAAAAAGAAAAGTGTAAATTTACGTTTTATCGAATATCTCGGTTCCTGAGCGAGATAGAGCCTTGAAATTTGGACTATAAATACCTTTTCGAAATTCCTCAACTTTCTGTATCCCCGAAAATATTCTACGACTTTTAGATCGGCTGCAACATCAAAAAGAAAAGTGTAAATTTACGTTTTATCGAATATCTCGGTTCCTGAGCGAGATAGAGCCTTGAAATTTGGACTATTAATACCTTTCTGTATCCCCGAATATAGTCTACGACTGTTCATTTACGTTTTATCGAATATCTCGGTTCCTGAGCAAGATAGAGCTTTGAAATTTGGACTATAAATACCTTCTCGAAATTCCTCAACTTTCTGTATCCCCGAAAATATTCTACGACTTTTAGATCGGCTGCAACATCAAAAAGAAAAGTGTAAATTTACGTTTTATCGAATATCTCGGTTCCTGAGCGAGATAGAGCCTTGAAATTTGGACTATTAATACCTTTCTGTATCCCCGAATATAGTCTACGACTGTTCATTTACGTTTTATCGAATATCTCGGTTCCTGAGCGAGATAGAGCCTTGAAATTTGGACTATAAATACCTTTTCGAAATTCCTCAACTTTCTGTATCCCCGAATATAGTCTACGACTGTTCATTTACGTTTTATCGAATATCTCGGTTCCTGAGCGAGATAGAGCCTTGAAATTTGGACTATAAATACCTTTTCGAAATTCCTCAACTTTCTGTATCCCCGAAAATATTCTACGACTTTTAGATCGGCTGCAACATCAAAGAGAAAAGTGTAAATTTACGTTTTATCGAATATCTCGGTTCCTGAGCGAGATAGAGCCTTGAAATTTGGACTATAAATACCTTTCTGTATCCCCAAATATAGTCTACGACTGTTCATTTACGTTTTATCGAATATCTCTGAGCGAGATAGAGCCTTGAAATTTGGACTATAAATACCTTTTCGAAATTCCTCAACTTTCTGTATCCCCGAAAATATTCTACGACTTTTAGATCGGCTGCAACATCAAAAAGAAAAGTGTAAATTTACGTTTTATCGAATATCTCGGTTCCTGAGCGAGATAGAGCCTTGAAATTTGGACTATTAATACCTTTCTGTATCCCCGAATATAGTCTACGACTGTTCATTTACGTTTTATCGAATATCTCGGTTCCTGAGCGAGATAGAGCTTTGAAATTTGGACTATAAATACCTTCTCGAAATTCCTCAACTTTCTGTGTCCCCGAATATAGTCTACGACTGTTCATTTACGTTTTATCGAATATCTCGGTTCCTGAGCAAGATAGAGCTTTGAAATTTGGACTATAAATACCTTCTCGAAATTCCTCAACTTTCTGTATCCCCGAAAATATTCTACGACTTTTAGATCGGCTGCAACATCAAAAATAAAAGTGTAAATTTACGTTTTATCGAATATCTCGGTTCCTGAGCGAGATAGAGCCTTGAAATTTGGACTATAAATACCTTTTCGAAATTCCTCAACTTTCTGTATCCCCGAATATAGTCTACGACTGTTCATTTACGTTTTATCGAATATCTCGGTTCCTGAGCGAGATAGAGCCTTGAAATTTGGACTATAAATACCTTTTCGAAATTCCTCAACTTTCTGTATCCCCGAAAATATTCTACGACTTTTAGATCGGCTGCAACATCAAAAAGAAAAGTGTAAATTTACGTTTTATCGAATATCTCGGTTCCTGAGCGAGATAGAGCCTTGAAATTTGGACTATAAATACCTTTCTGTATCCCCAAATATAGTCTACGACTGTTCATTTACGTTTTATCGAATATCTCGGTTCCTGAGCGAGATAGAGCCTTGAAATTTGGACTATAAATACCTTTTCGAAATTCCTCAACTTTCTGTATCCCCGAAAATATTCTACGACTTTTAGATCGGCTGCAACATCAAAAAGAAAAGTGTAAATTTACGTTTTATCGAATATCTCGGTTCCTGAGCGAGATAGAGCCTTGAAATTTGGACTATTAATACCTTTCTGTATCCCCGAATATAGTCTACGACTGTTCATTTACGTTTTATCGAATATCTCGGTTCCTGAGCGAGATATAGCCTTGAAATTTGGACTATAAATACCTTTCTGTATCCCCGAATATAGTCTACGACTGTTCATTTACGTTTTATCGAATATCTCGGTTCCTGAGCGAGATAGAGCCTTGAAATTTGGACTATAAATACCTTTTCGAAATTCCTCAACTTTCTGTATCCCCGAATATAGTCTACGACTGTTCATTTACGTTTTATCGAATATCTCGGTTCCTGAGCGAGATAGAGCCTTGAAATTTGGACCCGAAAATATCCCCGAAAATATTCTACGACTTTTAGATCGGCTGCAACATCAAAAATAAAAGTGTAAATTTACGTTTTATCGAATATCTCGGTTCCTGAGCGAGATAGAGCCTTGAAATTTGGACTATAAATACCTTTCTGTATCCCCAAATATAGTCTACGACTGTTCATTTACGTTTTATCGAATATCTCGGTTCCTGAGCGAGATAGAGCCTTGAAATTTGGACTATAAATACCTTTTCGAAATTCCTCAACTTTCTGTATCCCCGAATATAGTCTACGACTGTTCATTTACGTTTTATCGAATATCTCGGTTCCTGAGCAAGATAGAGCTTTGAAATTTGGACTATAAATACCTTCTCGAAATTCCTCAACTTTCTGTATCCCCGAAAATATTCTACGACTTTTAGATCGGCTGCAACATCAAAAAGAAAAGTGTAAATTTACGTTTTATCGAATATCTCGGTTCCTGAGCGAGATAGAGCCTTGAAATTTGGACTATAAATACCTTTTCGAAATTCCTCAACTTTCTGTATCCCCGAAAATATTCTACGACTTTTAGATCGGCTGCAACATCAAAAAGAAAAGTGTAAATTTACGTTTTATCGAATATCTCGGTTCCTGAGCGAGATAGAGCCTTGAAATTTGGACTATTAATACCTTTCTGTATCCCCGAATATAGTCTACGACTGTTCATTTACGTTTTATCGAATATCTCGGTTCCTGAGCGAGATAGAGCTTTGAAATTTGGACTATAAATACCTTCTCGAAATTCCTCAACTTTCTGTATCCCCGAAAATATTCTACGACTTTTAGATCGGCTGCAACATCAAAAAGAAAAGTGTAAATTTACGTTTTATCGAATATCTCGGTTCCTGAGCGAGATAGAGCCTTGAAATTTGGACTATTAATACCTTTCTGTATCCCCGAATATAGTCTACGACTGTTCATTTACGTTTTATCGAATATCTCGGTTCCTGAGCGAGATAGAGCTTTGAAATTTGGACTATAAATACCTTCTCGAAATTCCTCAACTTTCTGTATCCCCGAAAATATTCTACGACTTTTAGATCGGCTGCAACATCAAAAATAAAAGTGTAAATTTACGTTTTATCGAATATCTCGGTTCCTGAGCGAGATAGAGCCTTGAAATTTGGACTATAAATACCTTTCTGTATCCCCAAATATAGTCTACGACTGTTCATTTACGTTTTATCGAATATCTCGGTTCCTGAGCGAGATAGAGCCTTGAAATTTTGACTATAAATACCTTTTCGAAATTCCTCAACTTTCTGTATCCCCGAATATAGTCTACGACTGTTCATTTACGTTTTATCGAATATCTCGGTTCCTGAGCAAGATAGAGCTTTGAAATTTGGACTATAAATACCTTTTCGAAATTCCTCAACTTTCTGTATCCCCAAATATAGTCTACGACTGTTCATTTACGTTTTATCGAATATCTCGGTTCCTGAGCGAGATAGAGCTTTGAAATTTGGACTATAAATACCTTTTCGAAATTCCTCAACTTTCTGTATCCCCGAAAATATTCTACGACTTTTAGATCGGCTGCAACATCAAAAAGAAAAGTGTAAATTTACGTTTTATCGAATATCTCGGTTCCTGAGCGAGATAGAGCCTTGAAATTTGGACTATTAATACCTTTCTGTATCCCCGAATATAGTCTACGACTGTTCATTTACGTTTTATCGAATATCTCGGTTCCTGAGCGAGATAGAGCTTTGAAATTTGGACTATAAATACCTTCTCGAAATTCCTCAACTTTCTGTATCCCCGAAAATATTCTACGACTTTTAGATCGGCTGCAACATCAAAAATAAAAGTGTAAATTTACGTTTTATCGAATATCTCGGTTCCTGAGCGAGATAGAGCCTTGAAATTTGGACTATAAATACCTTTCTGTATCCCCAAATATAGTCTACGACTGTTCATTTACGTTTTATCGAATATCTCGGTTCCTGAGCGAGATAGAGCCTTGAAATTTGGACTATAAATACCTTTTCGAAATTCCTCAACTTTCTGTATCCCCGAATATAGTCTACGACTGTTCATTTACGTTTTATCGAATATCTCGGTTCCTGAGCGAGATAGAGCTTTGAAATTTGGACTATAAATACCTTCTCGAAATTCCTCAACTTTCTGTATCCCCGAAAATATTCTACGACTTTTAGATCGGCTGCAACATCAAAAAGAAAAGTGTAAATTTACGTTTTATCGAATATCTCGGTTCCTGAGCGAGATAGAGCCTTGAAATTTGGACTATTAATACCTTTCTGTATCCCCGAATATAGTCTACGACTGTTCATTTACGTTTTATCGAATATCTCGGTTCCTGAGCGAGATAGAGCTTTGAAATTTGGACTATAAATACCTTCTCGAAATTCCTCAACTTTCTGTATCCCCGAAAATATTCTACGACTTTTAGATCGGCTGCAACATCAAAAATAAAAGTGTAAATTTACGTTTTATCGAATATCTCGGTTCCTGAGCGAGATAGAGCCTTGAAATTTGGACTATAAATACCTTTCTGTATCCCCAAATATAGTCTACGACTGTTCATTTACGTTTTATCGAATATCTCGGTTCCTGAGCGAGATAGAGCCTTGAAATTTTGACTATAAATACCTTTTCGAAATTCCTCAACTTTCTGTATCCCCGAATATAGTCTACGACTGTTCATTTACGTTTTATCGAATATCTCGGTTCCTGAGCAAGATAGAGCTTTGAAATTTGGACTATAAATACCTTCTCGAAATTCCTCAACTTTCTGTATCCCCGAAAATATTCTAGGACTTTTAGATCGGCTGCAACATCAAAAAGAAAAGTGTAAATTTACGTTTTATCGAATATCTCGGTTCCTGAGCGAGATAGAGCCTTGAAATTTGGACTATTAATACCTTTCTGTATCCCCGAATATAGTCTACGACTGTTCATTTACGTTTTATCGAATATCTCGGTTCCTGAGCGAGATAGAGCCTTGAAATTTGGACTATAAATACCTTTTCGAAATTCCTCAACTTTCTGTATCCCCGAAAATATTCTACGACTTTTAGATCGGCTGCAACATCAAAGAGAAAAGTGTAAATTTACGTTTTATCGAATATCTCGGTTCCTGAGCGAGATAGAGCCTTGAAATTTGGACTATAAATACCTTTCTGTATCCCCAAATATAGTCTACGACTGTTCATTTACGTTTTATCGAATATCTCGGTTCCTGAGCGAGATAGAGCCTTGAAATTTGGACTATAAATACCTTTTCGAAATTCCTCAACTTTCTGTATCCCCGAAAATATTCTACGACTTTTAGATCGGCTGCAACATCAAAAAGAAAAGTGTAAATTTACGTTTTATCGAATATCTCGGTTCCTGAGCGAGATAGAGCCTTGAAATTTGGACTATAAATACCTTTCTGTATCCCCAAATATAGTCTACGACTGTTCATTTACGTTTTATCGAATATCTCGGTTCCTGAGCGAGATAGAGCCTTGAAATTTGGACTATAAATACCTTTTCGAAATTCCTCAACTTTCTGTATCCCCGAAAATATTCTACGACTTTTAGATCGGCTGCAACATCAAAAAGAAAAGTGTAAATTTACGTTTTATCGAATATCTCGGTTCCTGAGCGAGATAGAGCCTTGAAATTTGGACTATTAATACCTTTCTGTATCCCCGAATATAGTCTACGACTGTTCATTTACGTTTTATCGAATATCTCGGTTCCTGAGCGAGATAGAGCTTTGAAATTTGGACTATAAATACCTTCTCGAAATTCCTCAACTTTCTGTATCCCCGAAAATATTCTACGACTTTTAGATCGGCTGCAACATCAAAAAGAAAAGTGTAAATTTACGTTTTATCGAATATCTCGGTTCCTGAGCGAGATAGAGCCTTGAAATTTGGACTATAAATACCTTTCTGTATCCCCGAATATAGTCTACGACTGTTCATTTACGTTTTATCGAATATCTCGGTTCCTGAGCGAGATAGAGCCTTGAAATTTGGACTATAAATACCTTTTCGAAATTCCTCAACTTTCTGTATCCCCGAATATAGTCTACGACTGTTCATTTACGTTTTATCGAATATCTCGGTTCCTGAGCAAGATAGAGCTTTGAAATTTGGACTATAAATACCTTCTCGAAATTCCTCAACTTTCTGTATCCCCGAAAATATTCTACGACTTTTAGATCGGCTGCAACATCAAAAAGAAAAGTGTAAATTTACGTTTTATCGAATATCTCGGTTCCTGAGCAAGATAGAGCTTTGAAATTTGGACTATAAATACCTTTTCGAAATTCCTCAACTTTCTGTATCCCCGAATATAGTCTACGACTGTTCATTTACGTTTTATCGAATATCTCGGTTCCTGAGCGAGATAGAGCCTTGAAATTTGGACTATAAATACCTTTTCGAAATTCCTCAACTTTCTGTATCCCCGAAAATATTCTAGGACTTTTAGATCGGCTGCAACATCAAAAAGAAAAGTGTAAATTTACGTTTTATCGAATATCTCGGTTCCTGAGCGAGATAGAGCCTTGAAATTTGGACTATTAATACCTTTCTGTATCCCCGAATATAGTCTACGACTGTTCATTTACGTTTTATCGAATATCTCGGTTCCTGAGCGAGATAGAGCTTTGAAATTTGGACTATAAATACCTTCTCGAAATTCCTCAACTTTCTGTATCCCCGAAAATATTCTACGACTTTTAGATCGGCTGCAACATCAAAAATAAAAGTGTAAATTTACGTTTTATCGAATATCTCGGTTCCTGAGCGAGATAGAGCCTTGAAATTTGGACTATAAATACCTTTCTGTATCCCCAAATATAGTCTACGACTGTTCATTTACGTTTTATCGAATATCTCGGTTCCTGAGCGAGATAGAGCCTTGAAATTTGGACTATAAATACCTTTTCGAAATTCCTCAACTTTCTGTATCCCCGAATATAGTCTACGACTGTTCATTTACGTTTTATCGAATATCTCGGTTCCTGAGCGAGATAGAGCTTTGAAATTTGGACTATAAATACCTTCTCGAAATTCCTCAACTTTCTGTATCCCCGAAAATATTCTACGACTTTTAGATCGGCTGCAACATCAAAAAGAAAAGTGTAAATTTACGTTTTATCGAATATCTCGGTTCCTGAGCGAGATAGAGCCTTGAAATTTTGACTATTAATACCTTTCTGTATCCCCGAATATAGTCTACGACTGTTCATTTACGTTTTATCGAATATCTCGGTTCCTGAGCGAGATAGAGCCTTGAAATTTGGACTATAAATACCTTTTCGAAATTCCTCAACTTTCTGTATCCCCGAAAATATTCTACGACTTTTAGATCGGCTGCAACATCAAAGAGAAAAGTGTAAATTTACGTTTTATCGAATATCTCGGTTCCTGAGCGAGATAGAGCCTTGAAATTTGGACTATAAATACCTTTCTGTATCCCTAAATATAGTCTACGACTGTTCATTTACGTTTTATCGAATATCTCGGTTCCTGAGCGAGATAGAGCCTTGAAATTTGGACTATAAATACCTTTTCGAAATTCCTCAACTTTCTGTATCCCCGAATATAGTCTACGACTGTTCATTTACGTTTTATCGAATATCTCGGTTCCTGAGCGAGATAGAGCTTTGAAATTTGGACTATAAATACCTTCTCGAAATTCCTCAACTTTCTGTATCCCCGAAAATATTCTACGACTTTTAGATCGGCTGCAACATCAAAAAGAAAAGTGTAAATTTACGTTTTATCGAATATCTCGGTTCCTGAGCGAGATAGAGCCTTGAAATTTTGACTATTAATACCTTTCTGTATCCCCGAATATAGTCTACGACTGTTCATTTACGTTTTATCGAATATCTCGGTTCCTGAGCGAGATAGAGCCTTGAAATTTGGACTATAAATACCTTTTCGAAATTCCTCAACTTTCTGTATCCCCGAAAATATTCTACGACTTTTAGATCGGCTGCAACATCAAAGAGAAAAGTGTAAATTTACGTTTTATCGAATATCTCGGTTCCTGAGCGAGATAGAGCCTTGAAATTTGGACTATAAATACCTTTCTGTATCCCCAAATATAGTCTACGACTGTTCATTTACGTTTTATCGAATATCTCGGTTCCTGAGCGAGATAGAGCCTTGAAATTTGGACTATAAATACCTTTCTGTATCCCCGAATATAGTCTACGACTGTTCATTTACGTTTTATCGAATATCTCGGTTCCTGAGCAAGATAGAGCTTTGAAATTTGGACTATAAATACCTTTTCGAAATTCCTCAACTTTCTGTATCCCCGAATATAGTCTACGACTGTTCATTTACGTTTTATCGAATATCTCGGTTCCTGAGCGAGATAGAGCCTTGAAATTTGGACTATAAATACCTTTTCGAAATTCCTCAACTTTCTGTATCCCCGAAAATATTCTAGGACTTTTAGATCGGCTGCAACATCAAAAAGAAAAGTGTAAATTTACGTTTTATCGAATATCTCGGTTCCTGAGCGAGATAGAGCCTTGAAATTTGGACTATTAATACCTTTCTGTATCCCCGAATATAGTCTACGACTGTTCATTTACGTTTTATCGAATATCTCGGTTCCTGAGCGAGATAGAGCTTTGAAATTTGGACTATAAATACCTTCTCGAAATTCCTCAACTTTCTGTATCCCCGAAAATATTCTACGACTTTTAGATCGGCTGCAACATCAAAAATAAAAGTGTAAATTTACGTTTTATCGAATATCTCGGTTCCTGAGCGAGATAGAGCCTTGAAATTTGGACTATAAATACCTTTCTGTATCCCCAAATATAGTCTACGACTGTTCATTTACGTTTTATCGAATATCTCGGTTCCTGAGCGAGATAGAGCCTTGAAATTTGGACTATAAATACCTTTTCGAAATTCCTCAACTTTCTGTATCCCCGAAAATATTCTACGACTTTTAGATCGGCTGCAACATCAAAGAGAAAAGTGTAAATTTACGTTTTATCGAATATCTCGGTTCCTGAGCGAGATAGAGCCTTGAAATTTGGACTATAAATACCTTTCTGTATCCCCAAATATAGTCTACGACTGTTCATTTACGTTTTATCGAATATCTCGGTTCCTGAGCGAGATAGAGCCTTGAAATTTGGACTATAAATACCTTTTCGAAATTCCTCAACTTTCTGTATCCCCGAAAATATTCTACGACTTTTAGATCGGCTGCAACATCAAAAAGAAAAGTGTAAATTTACGTTTTATCGAATATCTCGGTTCCTGAGCGAGATAGAGCCTTGAAATTTGGACTATTAATACCTTTCTGTATCCCCGAATATAGTCTACGACTGTTCATTTACGTTTTATCGAATATCTCGGTTCCTGAGCGAGATAGAGCTTTGAAATTTGGACTATAAATACCTTCTCGAAATTCCTCAACTTTCTGTATCCCCGAAAATATTCTACGACTTTTAGATCGGCTGCAACATCAAAAAGAAAAGTGTAAATTTACGTTTTATCGAATATCTCGGTTCCTGAGCGAGATAGAGCCTTGAAATTTGGACTATAAATACCTTTCTGTATCCCCGAATATAGTCTACGACTGTTCATTTACGTTTTATCGAATATCTCGGTTCCTGAGCGAGATAGAGCCTTGAAATTTGGACTATAAATACCTTTTCGAAATTCCTCAACTTTCTGTATCCCCGAATATAGTCTACGACTGTTCATTTACGTTTTATCGAATATCTCGGTTCCTGAGCAAGATAGAGCTTTGAAATTTGGACTATAAATACCTTCTCGAAATTCCTCAACTTTCTGTATCCCCGAAAATATTCTAGGACTTTTAGATCGGCTGCAACATCAAAAAGAAAAGTGTAAATTTACGTTTTATCGAATATCTCGGTTCCTGAGCGAGATAGAGCCTTGAAATTTGGACTATTAATACCTTTCTGTATCCCCGAATATAGTCTACGACTGTTCATTTACGTTTTATCGAATATCTCGGTTCCTGAGCGAGATAGAGCCTTGAAATTTGGACTATAAATACCTTTTCGAAATTCCTCAACTTTCTGTATCCCCGAAAATATTCTACGACTTTTAGATCGGCTGCAACATCAAAGAGAAAAGTGTAAATTTACGTTTTGTCGAATATCTCGGTTC
This sequence comes from Hirtodrosophila cameraria, assembly GCA_949708635.1. Lineage (NCBI taxonomy): Eukaryota > Metazoa > Arthropoda > Insecta > Diptera > Drosophilidae > Hirtodrosophila > Hirtodrosophila cameraria. The sequence continues at coordinate 66,589 of CATIWZ010000007.1, forward strand.
CTGAGCGAGATAGAGCCTTGAAATTTGGACTATAAATACCTTTCTGTATCCCCAAATATAGTCTACGACTGTTCATTTACGTTTTATCGAATATCTCGGTTCCTGAGCGAGATAGAGCCTTGAAATTTGGACTATAAATACCTTTTCGAAATTCCTCAACTTTCTGTATCCCCGAAAATATTCTACGACTTTTAGATCGGCTGCAACATCAAAAAGAAAAGTGTAAATTTACGTTTTATCGAATATCTCGGTTCCTGAGCGAGATAGAGCCTTGAAATTTGGACTATTAATACCTTTCTGTATCCCCGAATATAGTCTACGACTGTTCATTTACGTTTTATCGAATATCTCGGTTCCTGAGCGAGATAGAGCTTTGAAATTTGGACTATAAATACCTTCTCGAAATTCCTCAACTTTCTGTATCCCCGAAAATATTCTACGACTTTTAGATCGGCTGCAACATCAAAAAGAAAAGTGTAAATTTACGTTTTATCGAATATCTCGGTTCCTGAGCGAGATAGAGCCTTGAAATTTGGACTATAAATACCTTTCTGTATCCCCGAATATAGTCTACGACTGTTCATTTACGTTTTATCGAATATCTCGGTTCCTGAGCGAGATAGAGCCTTGAAATTTGGACTATAAATACCTTTTCGAAATTCCTCAACTTTCTGTATCCCCGAAAATATTCTACGACTTTTAGATCGGCTGCAACATCAAAGAGAAAAGTGTAAATTTACGTTTTATCGAATATCTCGGTTCCTGAGCGAGATAGAGCCTTGAAATTTGGACTATAAATACCTTTCTGTATCCCCAAATATAGTCTACGACTGTTCATTTACGTTTTATCGAATATCTCGGTTCCTGAGCGAGATAGAGCCTTGAAATTTGGACTATAAATACCTTTTCGAAATTCCTCAACTTTCTGTATCCCCGAAAATATTCTACGACTTTTAGATCGGCTGCAACATCAAAAAGAAAAGTGTAAATTTACGTTTTATCGAATATCTCGGTTCCTGAGCGAGATAGAGCCTTGAAATTTGGACTATTAATACCTTTCTGTATCCCCGAATATAGTCTACGACTGTTCATTTACGTTTTATCGAATATCTCGGTTCCTGAGCGAGATAGAGCTTTGAAATTTGGACTATAAATACCTTCTCGAAATTCCTCAACTTTCTGTATCCCCGAAAATATTCTACGACTTTTAGATCGGCTGCAACATCAAAAAGAAAAGTGTAAATTTACGTTTTATCGAATATCTCGGTTCCTGAGCGAGATAGAGCCTTGAAATTTGGACTATAAATACCTTTCTGTATCCCCGAATATAGTCTACGACTGTTCATTTACGTTTTATCGAATATCTCGGTTCCTGAGCGAGATAGAGCCTTGAAATTTGGACTATAAATACCTTTTCGAAATTCCTCAACTTTCTGTATCCCCGAATATAGTCTACGACTGTTCATTTACGTTTTATCGAATATCTCGGTTCCTGAGCAAGATAGAGCTTTGAAATTTGGACTATAAATACCTTCTCGAAATTCCTCAACTTTCTGTATCCCCGAAAATATTCTAGGACTTTTAGATCGGCTGCAACATCAAAAAGAAAAGTGTAAATTTACGTTTTATCGAATATCTCGGTTCCTGAGCGAGATAGAGCCTTGAAATTTGGACTATTAATACCTTTCTGTATCCCCGAATATAGTCTACGACTGTTCATTTACGTTTTATCGAATATCTCGGTTCCTGAGCGAGATAGAGCCTTGAAATTTGGACTATAAATACCTTTTCGAAATTCCTCAACTTTCTGTATCCCCGAAAATATTCTACGACTTTTAGATCGGCTGCAACATCAAAGAGAAAAGTGTAAATTTACGTTTTGTCGAATATCTCGGTTCCTGAGCGAGATAGAGCCTTGAAATTTGGACTATAAATACCTTTCTGTATCCCCAAATATAGTCTACGACTGTTCATTTACGTTTTATCGAATATCTCGGTTCCTGAGCGAGATAGAGCCTTGAAATTTGGACTATAAATACCTTTTCGAAATTCCTCAACTTTCTGTATCCCCGAAAATATTCTACGACTTTTAGATCGGCTGCAACATCAAAAAGAAAAGTGTAAATTTACGTTTTATCGAATATCTCGGTTCCTGAGCGAGATAGAGCCTTGAAATTTGGACTATTAATACCTTTCTGTATCCCCGAATATAGTCTACGACTGTTCATTTACGTTTTATCGAATATCTCGGTTCCTGAGCGAGATAGAGCTTTGAAATTTGGACTATAAATACCTTCTCGAAATTCCTCAACTTTCTGTATCCCCGAAAATATTCTACGACTTTTAGATCGGCTGCAACATCAAAAAGAAAAGTGTAAATTTACGTTTTATCGAATATCTCGGTTCCTGAGCGAGATAGAGCCTTGAAATTTGGACTATAAATACCTTTCTGTATCCCCGAATATAGTCTACGACTGTTCATTTACGTTTTATCGAATATCTCGGTTCCTGAGCGAGATAGAGCCTTGAAATTTGGACTATAAATACCTTTTCGAAATTCCTCAAATTTCTGTATCCCCGAATATAGTCTACGACTGTTCATTTACGTTTTATCGAATATCTCGGTTCCTGAGCAAGATAGAGCTTTGAAATTTGGACTATAAATACCTTCTCGAAATTCCTCAACTTTCTGTATCCCCGAAAATATTCTACGACTTTTAGATCGGCTGCAACATCAAAAAGAAAAGTGTAAATTTACGTTTTATCGAATATCTCGGTTCCTGAGCGAGATAGAGCCTTGAAATTTGGACTATAAATACCTTTTCGAAATTCCTCAACTTTCTGTATCCCCGAATATAGTCTACGACTGTTCATTTACGTTTTATCGAATATCTCGGTTCCTGAGCGAGATAGAGCCTTGAAATTTGGACTATAAATACCTTTTCGAAATTCCTCAACTTTCTGTATCCCCGAAAATATTCTAGGACTTTTAGATCGGCTGCAACATCAAAAAGAAAAGTGTAAATTTACGTTTTATCGAATATCTCGGTTCCTGAGCGAGATAGAGCCTTGAAATTTGGACTATTAATACCTTTCTGTATCCCCGAATATAGTCTACGACTGTTCATTTACGTTTTATCGAATATCTCGGTTCCTGAGCGAGATAGAGCTTTGAAATTTGGACTATAAATACCTTCTCGAAATTCCTCAACTTTCTGTATCCCCGAAAATATTCTACGACTTTTAGATCGGCTGCAACATCAAAAATAAAAGTGTAAATTTACGTTTTATCGAATATCTCGGTTCCTGAGCGAGATAGAGCCTTGAAATTTGGACTATTAATACCTTTCTGTATCCCCGAATATAGTCTACGACTGTTCATTTACGTTTTATCGAATATCTCGGTTCCTGAGCGAGATAGAGCCTTGAAATTTGGACTATAAATACCTTCTCGAAATTCCTCAACTTTCTGTATCCCCGAAAATATTCTACGACTTTTAGATCGGCTGCAACATCAAAAATAAAAGTGTAAATTTACGTTTTATCGAATATCTCGGTTCCTGAGCGAGATAGAGCCTTGAAATTTGGACTATTAATACCTTTCTGTATCCCCGAATATAGTCTACGACTGTTCATTTACGTTTTATCGAATATCTCGGTTCCTGAGCGAGATAGAGCTTTGAAATTTGGACTATAAATACCTTCTCGAAATTCCTCAACTTTCTGTATCCCCGAAAATATTCTACGACTTTTAGATCGGCTGCAACATCAAAAATAAAAGTGTAAATTTACGTTTTATCGAATATCTCGGTTCCTGAGCGAGATAGAGCCTTGAAATTTGGACTATTAATACCTTTCTGTATCCCCGAATATAGTCTACGACTGTTCATTTACGTTTTATCGAATATCTCGGTTCCTGAGCGAGATAGAGCCTTGAAATTTGGACTATAAATACCTTCTCGAAATTCCTCAACTTTCTGTATCCCCGAAAATATTCTAGGACTTTTAGATCGGCTGCAACATCAAAAAGAAAAGTGTAAATTTACGTTTTATCGAATATCTCGGTTCCTGAGCGAGATAGAGCCTTGAAATTTGGACTATAAATACCTTTTCGAAATTCCTCAACTTTCTGTATCCCCGAAAATATTCTAGGACTTTTAGATCGGCTGCAACATCAAAAAGAAAAGTGTAAATTTACGTTTTATCGAATATCTCGGTTCCTGAGCGAGATAGAGCCTTGAAATTTGGACTATAAATACCTTTCTGTATCCCCGAATATAGTCTACGACTGTTCATTTAGGTTTTATCGAATATCTCGGTTCCTGAGCGAGATAGAGCCTTGAAATTTGGACTATAAATACCTTTTCGAAATTCCTCAACTTTCTGTATCCCCGAATATAGTCTACGACTGTTCATTTACGTTTTATCGAATATCTCGGTTCCTGAGCGAGATAGAGCCTTGAAATTTGGACTATAAATACCTTTTCGAAATTCCTCAACTTTCTGTATCCCCGAATATAGTCTACGACTGTTCATTTACGTTTTATCGAATATCTCGGTTCCTGAGCAAGATAGAGCTTTGAAATTTGGACTATAAATACCTTCTCGAAATTCCTCAACTTTCTGTATCCCCGAAAATATTCTAGGACTTTTAGATCGGCTGCAACATCAAAAAGAAAAGTGTAAATTTACGTTTTATCGAATATCTCGGTTCCTGAGCGAGATAGAGCCTTGAAATTTGGACTATTAATACCTTTCTGTATCCCCGAATATAGTCTACGACTGTTCATTTACGTTTTATCGAATATCTCGGTTCCTGAGCGAGATAGAGCCTTGAAATTTGGACTATAAATACCTTTTCGAAATTCCTCAACTTTCTGTATCCCCGAAAATATTCTACGACTTTTAGATCGGCTGCAACATCAAAGAGAAAAGTGTAAATTTACGTTTTATCGAATATCTCGGTTCCTGAGCGAGATAGAGCCTTGAAATTTGGACTATAAATACCTTTCTGTATCCCCAAATATAGTCTACGACTGTTCATTTACGTTTTATCGAATATCTCGGTTCCTGAGCGAGATAGAGCCTTGAAATTTGGACTATAAATACCTTTTCGAAATTCCTCAACTTTCTGTATCCCCGAAAATATTCTACGACTTTTAGATCGGCTGCAACATCAAAAAGAAAAGTGTAAATTTACGTTTTATCGAATATCTCGGTTCCTGAGCGAGATAGAGCCTTGAAATTTGGACTATTAATACCTTTCTGTATCCCCGAATATAGTCTACGACTGTTCATTTACGTTTTATCGAATATCTCGGTTCCTGAGCGAGATAGAGCTTTGAAATTTGGACTATAAATACCTTCTCGAAATTCCTCAACTTTCTGTATCCCCGAAAATATTCTACGACTTTTAGATCGGCTGCAACATCAAAAAGAAAAGTGTAAATTTACGTTTTATCGAATATCTCGGTTCCTGAGCGAGATAGAGCCTTGAAATTTGGACTATAAATACCTTTCTGTATCCCCGAATATAGTCTACGACTGTTCATTTACGTTTTATCGAATATCTCGGTTCCTGAGCGAGATAGAGCCTTGAAATTTGGACTATAAATACCTTTTCGAAATTCCTCAACTTTCTGTATCCCCGAATATAGTCTACGACTGTTCATTTACGTTTTATCGAATATCTCGGTTCCTGAGCAAGATAGAGCTTTGAAATTTGGACTATAAATACCTTCTCGAAATTCCTCAACTTTCTGTATCCCCGAAAATATTCTACGACTTTTAGATCGGCTGCAACATCAAAAAGAAAAGTGTAAATTTACGTTTTATCGAATATCTCGGTTCCTGAGCGAGATAGAGCCTTGAAATTTGGACTATAAATACCTTTTCGAAATTCCTCAACTTTCTGTATCCCCGAATATAGTCTACGACTGTTCATTTACGTTTTATCGAATATCTCGGTTCCTGAGCGAGATAGAGCCTTGAAATTTGGACTATAAATACCTTCTCGAAATTCCTCAACTTTCTGTATCCCCGAAAATATTCTACGACTTTTAGATCGGCTGCAACATCAAAAATAAAAGTGTAAATTTACGTTTTATCGAATATCTCGGTTCCTGAGCGAGATAGAGCCTTGAAATTTGGACTATTAATACCTTTCTGTATCCCCGAATATAGTCTACGACTGTTCATTTACGTTTTATCGAATATCTCGGTTCCTGAGCGAGATAGAGCCTTGAAATTTGGACTATAAATACCTTTTCGAAATTCCTCAACTTTCTGTATCCCCGAAAATATTCTAGGACTTTTAGATCGGCTGCAACATCAAAAAGAAAAGTGTAAATTTACGTTTTATCGAATATCTCGGTTCCTGAGCGAGATAGAGCCTTGAAATTTGGACTATAAATACCTTTTCGAAATTCCTCAACTTTCTGTATCCCCGAATATAGTCTACGACTGTTCATTTACGTTTTATCGAATATCTCGGTTCCTGAGCGAGATAGAGCCTTAAAAATTTGGACTATAAATACCTTTTCGAAATTCCTCAACTTTCTGTATCCCCGAATATAGTCTACGACTGTTCATTTACGTTTTATTGAATATCTCGGTTCCTGAGCGAGATAGAGCCTTGAAATTTGGACTATTAATACCTTTCTGTATCCCCGAATATAGTCTACGACTGTTCATTTACGTTTTATCGAATATCTCGGTTCCTGAGCAAGATAGAGCTTTGAAATTTGGACTATAGATACCTTCTCGAAATTCCTCAACTTTCTGTATCCCCGAAAATATTCTAGGACTTTTAGATCGGCTGCAACATCAAAAAGAAAAGTGTAAATTTACGTTTTATCGAATATCTCGGTTCCTGAGCGAGATAGAGCCTTGAAATTTGGACTATTAATACCTTTCTGTATCCCCGAATATAGTCTACGACTGTTCATTTACGTTTTATCGAATATATCGGTTCCTGAGCGAGATAGAGCCTTGAAATTTGGACTATAAATACCTTTTCGAAATTCCTCAACTTTCTGTATCCCCGAATATAGTCTACGACTGTTCATTTACGTTTTATCGAATATCTCGGTTCCTGAGCGAGATAGAGCCTTGAAATTTGGACTATAAATACCTTTTCGAAATTCCTCAACTTTCTGTATCCCCGAATATATTCTACGACTTTTAGATCGGCTGCAACATCAAAAAGAAAAGTGTAAATTTACGTTTTATCGAATATCTCGGTTCCTGAGCGAGATAGAGCCTTGAAATTTGGACTATTAATACCTTTCTGTATCCCCGAATATAGTCTACGACTGTTCATTTACGTTTTATCGAATATCTCGGTTCCTGAGCGAGATAGAGCTTTGAAATTTGGACTATAAATACCTTCTCGAAATTCCTCAACTTTCTGTATCCCCGAATATAGTCTACGACTGTTCATTTACGTTTTATCGAATATCTCGGTTCCTGAGCGAGATAGAGCCTTGAAATTTGGACTATAAATACCTTTTCGAAATTCCTCAACTTTCTGTATCCCCGAATATATTCTACGACTTTTAGATCGGCTGCAACATCAAAAAGAAAAGTGTAAATTTACGTTTTATCGAATATCTCGGTTCCTGAGCGAGATAGAGCCTTGAAATTTGGACTATTAATACCTTTCTGTATCCCCGAATATAGTCTACGACTGTTCATTTACGTTTAATCGAATATCTCGGTTCCTGAGCGAGATAGAGCTTTGAAATTTGGACTATAAATACCTTCTCGAAATTCCTCAACTTTCTGTATCCCCGAAAATATTCTAGGACTTTTAGATCGGCTGCAACATCAAAAAGAAAAGTGTAAATTTACGTTTTATCGAATATCTCGGTTCCTGAGCGAGATAGAGCCTTGAAATTTGGACTATTAATACCTTTCTGTATCCCCGAATATAGTCTACGACTGTTCATTTACGTTTTATCGAATATCTCGGTTCCTGAGCGAGATAGAGCCTTGAAATTTGGACTATAAATACCTTTTCGAAATTCCTCAACTTTCTGTATCCCCGAAAATATTCTACGACTTTTAGATCGGCTGCAACATCAAAGAGAAAAGTGTAAATTTACGTTTTATCGAATATCTCGGTTCCTGAGCGAGATAGAGCCTTGAAATTTGGACTATAAATACCTTTCTGTATCCCCAAATATAGTCTACGACTGTTCATTTACGTTTTATCGAATATCTCGGTTCCTGAGCGAGATAGAGCCTTGAAATTTGGACTATAAATACCTTTTCGAAATTCCTCAACTTTCTGTATCCCCGAAAATATTCTACGACTTTTAGATCGGCTGCAACATCAAAAAGAAAAGTGTAAATTTACGTTTTATCGAATATCTCGGTTCCTGAGCGAGATAGAGCCTTGAAATTTGGACTATTAATACCTTTCTGTATCCCCGAATATAGTCTACGACTGTTCATTTACGTTTTATCGAATATCTCGGTTCCTGAGCGAGATAGAGCTTTGAAATTTGGACTATAAATACCTTCTCGAAATTCCTCAACTTTCTGTATCCCCGAATATAGTCTACGACTGTTCATTTACGTTTTATCGAATATCTCGGTTCCTGAGCGAGATAGAGCCTTGAAATTTGGACTATAAATACCTTTTCGAAATTCCTCAACTTTCTGTATCCCCGAAAATATTCTAGGACTTTTAGATCGGCTGCAACATCAAAAAGAAAAGTGTAAATTTACGTTTTATCGAATATCTCGGTTCCTGAGCGAGATAGAGCCTTGAAATTTGGACTATAAATACCTTTTCGAAATTCCTCAACTTTCTGTATCCCCGAAAATATTCTAGGACTTTTAGATCGGCTGCAACATCAAAAAGAAAAGTGTAAATTTACGTTTTATCGAATATCTCGGTTCCTGAGCGAGATAGAGCCTTGAAATTTGGACTATAAATACCTTTCTGTATCCCCGAATATAGTCTACGACTGTTCATTTACGTTTTATCGAATATCTCGGTTCCTGAGCGAGATAGAGCCTTGAAATTTGGACTATAAATACCTTTTCGAAATTCCTCAACTTTCTGTATCCCCGAATATAGTCTACGACTGTTCATTTACGTTTTATCGAATATCTCGGTTCCTGAGCGAGATAGAGCCTTAAAAATTTGGACTATAAATACCTTTTCGAAATTCCTCAACTTTCTGTATCCCCGAATATAGTCTACGACTGTTCATTTACGTTTTATCGAATATCTCGGTTCCTGAGCGAGATAGAGCCTTGAAATTTGGACTATAAATACCTTTTCGAAATTCCTCAACTTTCTGTATCCCCGAAAATATTCTAGGACTTTTAGATCGGCTGCAACATCAAAAAGAAAAGTGTAAATTTACGTTTTATCGAATATCTCGGTTCCTGAGCGAGATAGAGCCTTGAAATTTGGACTATAAATACCTTTTCGAAATTCCTCAACTTTCTGTATCCCCGAAAATATTCTAGGACTTTTAGATCGGCTGCAACATCAAAAAGAAAAGTGTAAATTTACGTTTTATCGAATATCTCGGTTCCTGAGCGAGATAGAGCCTTGAAATTTGGACTATAAATACCTTTCTGTATCCCCGAATATAGTCTACGACTGTTCATTTACGTTTTATCGAATATCTCGGTTCCTGAGCGAGATAGAGCCTTGAAATTTGGACTATAAATACCTTTTCGAAATTCCTCAACTTTCTGTATCCCCGAATATAGTCTACGACTGTTCATTTACGTTTTATCGAATATCTCGGTTCCTGAGCGAGATAGAGCCTTAAAAATTTGGACTATAAATACCTTTTCGAAATTCCTCAACTTTCTGTATCCCCGAATATAGTCTACGACTGTTCATTTACGTTTTATCGAATATCTCGGTTCCTGAGCGAGATAGAGCCTTGAAATTTGGACTATAAATACCTTTTCGAAATTCCTCAACTTTCTGTATCCCCGAATATAGTCTACGACTGTTCATTTACGTTTTATCGAATATCTCGAGCCTTGAAATTTGGACTATAAATACCTTTTCGAAATTCCTCAACTTTCTGTATCCCCGAAAATATTCTACGACTTTTAGATCGGCTGCAACATCAAAGAGAAAAGTGTAAATTTACGTTTTATCGAATATCTCGGTTCCTGAGCGAGATAGAGCCTTGAAATTTGGACTATAAATACCTTTCTGTATCCCCAAATATAGTCTACGACTGTTCATTTACGTTTTATCGAATATCTCGGTTCCTGAGCGAGATAGAGCCTTGAAATTTGGACTATAAATACCTTTTCGAAATTCCTCAACTTTCTGTATCCCCGAAAATATTCTACGACTTTTAGATCGGCTGCAACATCAAAAAGAAAAGTGTAAATTTACGTTTTATCGAATATCTCGGTTCCTGAGCGAGATAGAGCCTTGAAATTTGGACTATTAATACCTTTCTGTATCCCCGAATATAGTCTACGACTGTTCATTTACGTTTTATCGAATATCTCGGTTCCTGAGCGAGATAGAGCTTTGAAATTTGGACTATAAATACCTTCTCGAAATTCCTCAACTTTCTGTATCCCCGAAAATATTCTACGACTTTTAGATCGGCTGCAACATCAAAAAGAAAAGTGTAAATTTACGTTTTATCGAATATCTCGGTTCCTGAGCGAGATAGAGCCTTGAAATTTGGACTATAAATACCTTTCTGTATCCCCGAATATAGTCTACGACTGTTCATTTACGTTTTATCGAATATCTCGGTTCCTGAGCGAGATAGAGCCTTGAAATTTGGACTATAAATACCTTTTCGAAATTCCTCAACTTTCTGTATCCCCGAATATAGTCTACGACTGTTCATTTACGTTTTATCGAATATCTCGGTTCCTGAGCAAGATAGAGCTTTGAAATTTGGACTATAAATACCTTCTCGAAATTCCTCAACTTTCTGTATCCCCGAAAATATTCTACGACTTTTAGATCGGCTGCAACATCAAAAAGAAAAGTGTAAATTTACGTTTTATCGAATATCTCGGTTCCTGAGCGAGATAGAGCCTTGAAATTTGGACTATAAATACCTTTTCGAAATTCCTCAACTTTCTGTATCCCCGAATATAGTCTACGACTGTTCATTTACGTTTTATCGAATATCTCGGTTCCTGAGCGAGATAGAGCCTTGAAATTTGGACTATAAATACCTTTTCGAAATTCCTCAACTTTCTGTATCCCCGAAAATATTCTAGGACTTTTAGATCGGCTGCAACATCAAAAAGAAAAGTGTAAATTTACGTTTTATCGAATATCTCGGTTCCTGAGCGAGATAGAGCCTTGAAATTTGGACTATTAATACCTTTCTGTATCCCCGAATATAGTCTACGACTGTTCATTTACGTTTTATCGAATATCTCGGTTCCTGAGCGAGATAGAGCTTTGAAATTTGGACTATAAATACCTTCTCGAAATTCCTCAACTTTCTGTATCCCCGAAAATATTCTACGACTTTTAGATCGGCTGCAACATCAAAAATAAAAGTGTAAATTTACGTTTTATCGAATATCTCGGTTCCTGAGCGAGATAGAGCCTTGAAATTTGGACTATTAATACCTTTCTGTATCCCCGAATATAGTCTACGACTGTTCATTTACGTTTTATCGAATATCTCGGTTCCTGAGCGAGATAGAGCCTTGAAATTTGGACTATAAATACCTTTTCGAAATTCCTCAACTTTCTGTATCCCCGAAAATATTCTAGGACTTTTAGATCGGCTGCAACATCAAAAAGAAAAGTGTAAATTTACGTTTTATCGAATATCTCGGTTCCTGAGCGAGATAGAGCCTTGAAATTTGGACTATAAATACCTTTCTGTATCCCCGAATATAGTCTACGACTGTTCATTTACGTTTTATCGAATATCTCGGTTCCTGAGCGAGATAGAGCCTTGAAATTTGGACTATAAATACCTTTTCGAAATTCCTCAACTTTCTGTATCCCCGAATATAGTCTACGACTGTTCATTTACGTTTTATCGAATATCTCGGTTCCTGAGCGAGATAGAGCCTTAAAAATTTGGACTATAAATACCTTTTCGAAATTCCTCAACTTTCTGTATCCCCGAATATAGTCTACGACTGTTCATTTACGTTTTATCGAATATCTCGGTTCCTGAGCGAGATAGAGCCTTGAAATTTGGACTATAAATACCTTTTCGAAATTCCTCAACTTTCTGTATCCCCGAATATAGTCTACGACTGTTCATTTACGTTTTATCGAATATCTCGGTTCCTGAGCGAGATAGAGCCTTGAAATTTGGACTATAAATACCTTTTCGAAATTCCTCAACTTTCTGTATCCCCGAAAATATTCTAGGACTTTTAGATCGGCTGCAACATCAAAAAGAAAAGTGTAAATTTACGTTTTATCGAATATCTCGGTTCCTGAGCGAGATAGAGCCTTGAAATTTGGACTATTAATACCTTTCTGTATCCCCGAATATAGTCTACGACTGTTCATTTACGTTTTATCGAATATCTCGGTTCCTGAGCGAGATAGAGCTTTGAAATTTGGACTATAAATACCTTCTCGAAATTCCTCAACTTTCTGTATCCCCGAAAATATTCTACGACTTTTAGATCGGCTGCAACATCAAAAATAAAAGTGTAAATTTACGTTTTATCGAATATCTCGGTTCCTGAGCGAGATAGAGCCTTGAAATTTGGACTATTAATACCTTTCTGTATCCCCGAATATAGTCTACGACTGTTCATTTACGTTTTATCGAATATCTCGGTTCCTGAGCGAGATAGAGCCTTGAAATTTGGACTATAAATACCTTTTCGAAATTCCTCAACTTTCTGTATCCCCGAAAATATTCTAGGACTTTTAGATCGGCTGCAACATCAAAAAGAAAAGTGTAAATTTACGTTTTATCGAATATCTCGGTTCCTGAGCGAGATAGAGCCTTGAAATTTGGACTATAAATACCTTTCTGTATCCCCGAATATAGTCTACGACTGTTCATTTACGTTTTATCGAATATCTCGGTTCCTGAGCGAGATAGAGCCTTGAAATTTGGACTATAAATACCTTTTCGAAATTCCTCAACTTTCTGTATCCCCGAATATAGTCTACGACTGTTCATTTACGTTTTATCGAATATCTCGGTTCCTGAGCGAGATAGAGCCTTAAAAATTTGGACTATAAATACCTTTTCGAAATTCCTCAACTTTCTGTATCCCCGAATATAGTCTACGACTGTTCATTTACGTTTTATCGAATATCTCGGTTCCTGAGCGAGATAGAGCCTTGAAATTTGGACTATAAATACCTTTTCGAAATTCCTCAACTTTCTGTATCCCCGAATATAGTCTACGACTGTTCATTTACGTTTTATCGAATATCTCGGTTCCTGAGCGAGATAGAGCCTTGAAATTTGGACTATAAATACCTTTTCGAAATTCCTCAACTTTCTGTATCCCCGAAAATATTCTAGGACTTTTAGATCGGCTGCAACATCAAAAAGAAAAGTGTAAATTTACGTTTTATCGAATATCTCGGTTCCTGAGCGAGATAGAGCCTTGAAATTTGGACTATTAATACCTTTCTGTATCCCCGAATATAGTCTACGACTGTTCATTTACGTTTTATCGAATATCTCGGTTCCTGAGCGAGATAGAGCTTTGAAATTTGGACTATAAATACCTTCTCGAAATTCCTCAACTTTCTGTATCCCCGAAAATATTCTACGACTTTTAGATCGGCTGCAACATCAAAAAGAAAAGTGTAAATTTACGTTTTATCGAATATCTCGGTTCCTGAGCGAGATAGAGCCTTGAAATTTGGACTATAAATACCTTTCTGTATCCCCAAATATAGTCTACGACTGTTCATTTACGTTTTATCGAATATCTCGGTTCCTGAGCGAGATAGAGCCTTGAAATTTGGACTATAAATACCTTTTCGAAATTCCTCAACTTTCTGTATCCCCGAAAATATTCTAGGACTTTTAGATCGGCTGAAACATCAAAAAGAAAAGTGTAAATTTTCGTTTTATCGAATATCTCGGTTCCTGAGCGAGATAGAGCCTTGAAATTTGGACTATAAATACCTTTCTGTATCCCCGAATATAGTCTACGACTGTTCATTTAGGTTTTATCGAATATCTCGGTTCCTGAGCGAGATAGAGCCTTGAAATTTGGACTATAAATACCTTTTCGAAATTCCTCAACTTTCTGTATCCCCGAATATAGTCTACGACTGTTCATTTACGTTTTATCGAATATCTCGGTTCCTGAGCGAGATAGAGCCTTGAAATTTGGACTATAAATACCTTTTCGAAATTCCTCAACTTTCTGTATCCCCGAATATAGTCTACGACTGTTCATTTACGTTTTATCGAATATCTCGGTTCCTGAGCGAGATAGAGCCTTGAAATTTGGACTATAAATACCTTTTCGAAATTCCTCAACTTTCTGTATCCCCGAAAATATTCTAGGACTTTTAGATCGGCTGCAACATCAAAAAGAAAAGTGTAAATTTACGTTTTATCGAATATCTCGGTTCCTGAGCGAGATAGAGCCTTGAAATTTGGACTATTAATACCTTTCTGTATCCCCGAATATAGTCTACGACTGTTCATTTACGTTTTATCGAATATCTCGGTTCCTGAGCGAGATAGAGCTTTGAAATTTGGACTATAAATACCTTCTCGAAATTCCTCAACTTTCCATATCCCCGAAAATATTCTACGACTTTTAGATCGGCTGCAACATCAAAAAGAAAAGTGTAAATTTACGTTTTATCGAATATCTCGGTTCCTGAGCGAGTAGAGCCTTGAAATTTGGACTATAAATACCTTTCTGTATCCCCAAATATAGTCTACGACTGTTCATTTACGTTTTATCGAATATCTCGGTTCCTGAGCGAGATAGAGCCTTGAAATTTGGACTATAAATACCTTTTCGAAATTCCTCAACTTTCTGTATCCCCGAAAATATTCTAGGACTTTTAGATCGGCTGCAACATCAAAAAGAAAAGTGTAAATTTTCGTTTTATCGAATATCTCGGTTCCTGAGCGAGATAGAGCCTTGAAATTTGGACTATAAATACCTTTCTGTATCCCCGAATATAGTCTACGACTGTTCATTTAGGTTTTATCGAATATCTCGGTTCCTGAGCGAGATAGAGCCTTGAAATTTGGACTATAAATACCTTTTCGAAATTCCTCAACTTTCTGTATCCCCGAATATAGTCTACGACTGTTCATTTACGTTTTATCGAATATCTCGGTTCCTGAGCGAGATAGAGCCTTGAAATTTGGACTATAAATACCTTTTCGAAATTCCTCAACTTTCTGTATCCCCGAAAATATTCTAGGACTTTTAGATCGGCTGCAACATCAAAAAGAAAAGTGTAAATTTACGTTTTATCGAATATCTCGGTTCCTGAGCGAGATAGAGCCTTGAAATTTGGACTATAAATACCTTTCTGTATCCCCGAATATAGTCTACGACTGTTCATTTACGTTTTATCGAATATCTCGGTTCCTGAGCGAGATAGAGCCTTGAAATTTGGACTATAAATACCTTTTCGAAATTCCTCAACTTTCTGTATCCCCGAATATAGTCTACGACTGTTCATTTACGTTTTATCGAATATCTCGGTTCCTGAGCGAGATAGAGCCTTGAAATTTGGACTATAAATACCTTTTCGAAATTCCTCAACTTTCTGTATCCCCGAAAATATTCTAGGACTTTTAGATCGGCTGCAACATCAAAAAGAAAAGTGTAAATTTACGTTTTATCGAATATCTCGGTTCCTGAGCGAGATAGAGCCTTGAAATTTGGACTATTAATACCTTTCTGTATCCCCGAATATAGTCTACGACTGTTCATTTACGTTTTATCGAATATCTCGGTTCCTGAGCGAGATAGAGCTTTGAAATTTGGACTATAAATACCTTCTCGAAATTCCTCAACTTTCTGTATCCCCGAAAATATTCTACGACTTTTAGATCGGCTGCAACATCAAAAAGAAAAGTGTAAATTTACGTTTTATCGAATATCTCGGTTCCTGAGCGAGATAGAGCCTTGAAATTTGGACTATAAATACCTTTCTGTATCCCCAAATATAGTCTACGACTGTTCATTTACGTTTTATCGAATATCTCGGTTCCTGAGCGAGATAGAGCCTTGAAATTTGGACTATAAATACCTTCTCGAAATTCCTCAACTTTCTGTATCCCCGAAAATATTCTAGGACTTTTAGATCGGCTGCAACATCAAAAAGAAAAGTGTAAATTTTCGTTTTATCGAATATCTCGGTTCCTGAGCGAGATAGAGCCTTGAAATTTGGACTATAAATACCTTTCTGTATCCCCGAATATAGTCTACGACTGTTCATTTACGTTTTATCGAATATCTCGGTTCCTGAGCGAGATAGAGCCTTGAAATTTGGACTATAAATACCTTTCTGTATCCCCGAATATAGTCTACGACTGTTCATTTACGTTTTATCGAATATCTCGGTTCCTGAGCGAGATAGAGCTTTGAAATTTGGACTATAAATACCTTCTCAAAATTCCTCAACTTTCTGTATCCCCGAAAATATTCTACGACTTTTAGATCGGCTGCAACATCAAAAATAAAAGTGTAAATTTACGTTTTATCGAATATCTCGGTTCCTGAGCGAGATAGAGCCTTGAAATTTGGACTATAAATACCTTTTCGAAATTCCTCAACTTTCTGTATCCCCGAATATAGTCTACGACTGTTCATTTACGTTTTATCGAATATCTCGGTTCCTGAGCGAGATAGAGCCTTGAAATTTGGACTATAAATACCTTTTCGAAATTCCTCAACTTTCTGTATCCCCGAAAATATTCTAGGACTTTTAGATCGGCTGCAACATCAAAGAGAAAAGTGTAAATTTACGTTTTATCGAATATCTCGGTTCCTGAGCGAGATAGAGCCTTGAAATTTGGACTATAAATACCTTTCTGTATCCCCGAATATAGTCTACGACTGTTCATTTAGGTTTTATCGAATATCTCGGTTCCTGAGCGAGATAGAGCCTTGAAATTTGGACTATAAATACCTTTTCGAAATTCCTCAACTTTCTGTATCCCCGAATATAGTCTACGACTGTTCATTTACGTTTTATCGAATATCTCGGTTCCTGAGCGAGATAGAGCCTTGAAATTTGGACTATAAATACCTTTTCGAAATTCCTCAACTTTCTGTATCCCCGAATATAGTCTACGACTGTTCATTTACGTTTTATCGAATATCTCGGTTCCTGAGCGAGATAGAGCCTTGAAATTTGGACTATAAATACCTTTTCGAAATTCCTCAACTTTCTGTATCCCCGAATATAGTCTACGACTGTTCATTTACGTTTTATCGAATATCTCGGTTCCTGAGCGAGATAGAGCCTTGAAATTTGGACTATAAATACCTTTTCGAAATTCCTCAACTTTCTGTATCCCCGAAAATATTCTAGGACTTTTAGATCGGCTGCAACATCAAAGAGAAAAGTGTAAATTTACGTTTTATCGAATATCTCGGTTCCTGAGCGAGATAGAGCCTTGAAATTTGGACTATAAATACCTTTCTGTATCCCCGAATATAGTCTACGACTGTTCATTTACGTTTTATCGAATATCTCGGTTCCTGAGCGAGATAGAGCCTTGAAATTTGGACTATAAATACCTTTTCGAAATTCCTCAACTTTCTGTATCCCCGAATATAGTCTACGACTGTTCATTTACGTTTTATCGAATATCTCGGTTCCTGAGCGAGATAGAGCCTTGAAATTTGGACTATAAATACCTTTTCGAAATTCCTCAACTTTCTGTATCCCCGAATATAGTCTACGACTGTTCATTTACGTTTTATCGAATATCTCGGTTCCTGAGCGAGATAGAGCCTTGAAATTTGGACTATAAATACCTTTCTGTATCCCCGAATATAGTCTACGACTGTTCATTTACGTTTTATCGAATATCTCGGTTCCTGAGCGAGATAGAGCCTTGAAATTTGGACTATAAATACCTTTTCGAAATTCCTCAACTTTCTGTATCCCCGAATATAGTCTACGACTGTTCATTTACGTTTTATCGAATATCTCGGTTCCTGAGCGAGATAGAGCTTTGAAATTTGGACTATAAATACCTTCTCAAAATTCCTCAACTTTCTGTATCCCCGAAAATATTCTACGACTTTTAGATCGGCTGCAACATCAAAAATAAAAGTGTAAATTTACGTTTTATCGAATATCTCGGTTCCTGAGCGAGATAGAGCCTTGAAATTTGGACTATAAATACCTTTTCGAAATTCCTCAACTTTCTGTATCCCCGAATATAGTCTACGACTGTTCATTTACGTTTTATCGAATATCTCGGTTCCTGAGCGAGATAGAGCCTTGAAATTTGGACTATATAGATCGGCTGCAACATCAAAAAGAAAAGTGTAAATTTTCGTTTTATCGAATATCTCGGTTCCTGAGCGAGATAGAGCCTTGAAATTTGGACTATAAATACCTTTCTGTATCCCCGAATATAGTCTACGACTGTTCATTTACGTTTTATCGAATATCTCGGTTCCTGAGCGAGATAGAGCCTTGAAATTTGGACTATAAATACCTTTTCGAAATTCCTCAACTTTCTGTATCCCCGAAAATATTCTAGGACTTTTAGATCGGCTGCAACATCAAAAAGAAAAGTGTAAATTTACGTTTTATCGAATATCTCGGTTCCTGAGCGAGATAGAGGCTTGAAATTTGGACTATTAATACCTTTCTGTATCCCCGAATATAGTCTACGACTGTTCATTTACGTTTTATCGAATATCTCGGTTCCTGAGCGAGATAGAGCTTTGAAATTTGGACTATAAATACCTTCTCGAAATTCCTCAACTTTCTGTATCCCCGAAAATATTCTACGACTTTTAGATCGGCTGCAACATCAAAAAGAAAATTGTAAATTTACGTTTTATCGAATATCTCGGTTCCTGAGCGAGATAGAGCCTTGAAATTTGGACTATAAATACCTTTCTGTATCCCCAAATATAGTCTACGACTGTTCATTTACGTTTTATCGAATATCTCGGTTCCTGAGCGAGATAGAGCCTTGAAATTTGGACTATAAATACCTTTTCGAAATTCCTCAACTTTCTGTATCCCCGAAAATATTCTAGGACTTTTAGATCGGCTGCAACATCAAAAAGAAAAGTGTAAATTTTCGTTTTATCGAATATCTCGGTTCCTGAGCGAGATAGAGCCTTGAAATTTGGACTATAAATACCTTTCTGTATCCCCGAATATAGTCTACGACTGTTCATTTACGTTTTATCGAATATCTCGGTTCCTGAGCGAGATAGAGCCTTGAAATTTGGACTATAAATACCTTTTCGAAATTCCTCAACTTTCTGTATCCCCGAATATAGTCTACGACTGTTCATTTACGTTTTATCGAATATCTCGGTTCCTGAGCGAGATAGAGCCTTGAAATTTGGACTATAAATACCTTTTCGAAATTCCTCAACTTTCTGTATCCCCGAAAATATTCTAGGACTTTTAGATCGGCTGCAACATCAAAAAGAAAAGTGTAAATTTACGTTTTATCGAATATCTCGGTTCCTGAGCGAGATAGAGCCTTGAAATTTGGACTATAAATACCTTTCTGTATCCCCGAATATAGTCTACGACTGTTCATTTACGTTTTATCGAATATCTCGGTTCCTGAGCGAGATAGAGCCTTGAAATTTGGACTATAAATACCTTTTCGAAATTCCTCAACTTTCTGTATCCCCGAAAATATTCTAGGACTTTTAGATCGGCTGCAACATCAAAAAGAAAAGTGTAAATTTACGTTTTATCGAATATCTCGGTTCCTGAGCGAGATAGAGCCTTGAAATTTGGACTATTAATACCTTTCTGTATCCCCGAATATAGTCTACGACTGTTCATTTACGTTTTATCGAATATCTCGGTTCCTGAGCGAGATAGAGCTTTGAAATTTGGACTATAAATACCTTCTCGAAATTCCTCAACTTTCTGTATCCCCGAAAATATTCTACGACTTTTAGATCGGCTGCAACATCAAAAAGAAAAGTGTAAATTTACGTTTTATCGAATATCTCGGTTCCTGAGCGAGATAGAGCCTTGAAATTTGGACTATAAATACCTTTCTGTATCCCCAAATATAGTCTACGACTGTTCATTTACGTTTTATCGAATATCTCGGTTCCTGAGCGAGATAGAGCCTTGAAATTTGGACTATAAATACCTTTTCGAAATTCCTCAACTTTCTGTATCCCCGAAAATATTCTAGGACTTTTTGATCGGCTGCAACATCAAAAAGAAAAGTGTAAATTTTCGTTTTATCGAATATCTCGGTTCCTGAGCGAGATAGAGCCTTGAAATTTGGACTATAAATACCTTTCTGTATCCCCGAATATAGTCTACGACTGTTCATTTACGTTTTATCGAATATCTCGGTTCCTGAGCGAGATAGAGCCTTGAAATTTGGACTATAAATACCTTTTCGAAATTCCTCAACTTTCTGTATCCCCGAATATAGTCTACGACTGTTCATTTACGTTTTATCGAATATCTCGGTTCCTGAGCGAGATAGAGCCTTGAAATTTGGACTATAAATACCTTTTCGAAATTCCTCAACTTTCTGTATCCCCGAAAATATTCTAGGACTTTTAGATCGGCTGCAACATCAAAAAGAAAAGTGTAAATTTACGTTTTATCGAATATCTCGGTTCCTGAGCGAGATAGAGGCTTGAAATTTGGACTATTAATACCTTTCTGTATCCCCGAATATAGTCTACGACTGTTCATTTACGTTTTATCGAATATCTCGGTTCCTGAGCGAGATAGAGCTTTGAAATTTGGACTATAAATACCTTCTCGAAATTCCTCAACTTTCTGTATCCCCGAAAATATTCTACGACTTTTAGATCGGCTGCAACATCAAAAAGAAAATTGTAAATTTACGTTTTATCGAATATCTCGGTTCCTGAGCGAGATAGAGCCTTGAAATTTGGACTATAAATACCTTTCTGTATCCCCAAATATAGTCTACGACTGTTCATTTACGTTTTATCGAATATCTCGGTTCCTGAGCGAGATAGAGCCTTGAAATTTGGACTATAAATACCTTTTCGAAATTCCTCAACTTTCTGTATCCCCGAAAATATTCTAGGACTTTTAGATCGGCTGCAACATCAAAAAGAAAAGTGTAAATTTTCGTTTTATCGAATATCTCGGTTCCTGAGCGAGATAGAGCCTTGAAATTTGGACTATAAATACCTTTCTGTATCCCCGAATATAGTCTACGACTGTTCATTTACGTTTTATCGAATATCTCGGTTCCTGAGCGAGATAGAGCCTTGAAATTTGGACTATAAATACCTTTTCGAAATTCCTCAACTTTCTGTATCCCCGAATATAGTCTACGACTGTTCATTTACGTTTTATCGAATATCTCGGTTCCTGAGCGAGATAGAGCCTTGAAATTTGGACTATAAATACCTTTTCGAAATTCCTCAACTTTCTGTATCCCCGAAAATATTCTAGGACTTTTAGATCGGCTGCAACATCAAAAAGAAAAGTGTAAATTTACGTTTTATCGAATATCTCGGTTCCTGAGCGAGATAGAGCCTTGAAATTTGGACTATAAATACCTTTCTGTATCCCCGAATATAGTCTACGACTGTTCATTTACGTTTTATCGAATATCTCGGTTCCTGAGCGAGATAGAGCCTTGAAATTTGGACTATAAATACCTTTTCGAAATTCCTCAACTTTCTGTATCCCCGAATATAGTCTACGACTGTTCATTTACGTTTTATCGAATATCTCGGTTCCTGAGCGAGATAGAGCCTTGAAATTTGGACTATAAATACCTTTTCGAAATTCCTCAACTTTCTGTATCCCCGAAAATATTCTAGGACTTTTAGATCGGCTGCAACATCAAAAAGAAAAGTGTAAATTTACGTTTTATCGAATATCTCGGTTCCTGAGCGAGATAGAGCCTTGAAATTTGGACTATTAATACCTTTCTGTATCCCCGAATATAGTCTACGACTGTTCATTTACGTTTTATCGAATATCTCGGTTCCTGAGCGAGATAGAGCTTTGAAATTTGGACTATAAATACCTTCTCGAAATTCCTCAACTTTCTGTATCCCCGAAAATATTCTAGGACTTTTTGATCGGCTGCAACATCAAAAAGAAAAGTGTAAATTTTCGTTTTATCGAATATCTCGGTTCCTGAGCGAGATAGAGCCTTGAAATTTGGACTATAAATACCTTTCTGTATCCCCGAATATAGTCTACGACTGTTCATTTACGTTTTATCGAATATCTCGGTTCCTGAGCGAGATAGAGCCTTGAAATTTGGACTATAAATACCTTTTCGAAATTCCTCAACTTTCTGTATCCCCGAATATAGTCTACGACTGTTCATTTACGTTTTATCGAATATCTCGGTTCCTGAGCGAGATAGAGCCTTGAAATTTGGACTATAAATACCTTTTCGAAATTCCTCAACTTTCTGTATCCCCGAAAATATTCTAGGACTTTTAGATCGGCTGCAACATCAAAAAGAAAAGTGTAAATTTACGTTTTATCGAATATCTCGGTTCCTGAGCGAGATAGAGGCTTGAAATTTGGACTATTAATACCTTTCTGTATCCCCGAATATAGTCTACGACTGTTCATTTACGTTTTATCGAATATCTCGGTTCCTGAGCGAGATAGAGCTTTGAAATTTGGACTATAAATACCTTCTCGAAATTCCTCAACTTTCTGTATCCCCGAAAATATTCTACGACTTTTAGATCGGCGGCAACATCAAAAAGAAAATTGTAAATTTACGTTTTATCGAATATCTCGGTTCCTGAGCGAGATAGAGCCTTGAAATTTGGACTATAAATACCTTTCTGTATCCCCAAATATAGTCTACGACTGTTCATTTACGTTTTATCGAATATCTCGGTTCCTGAGCGAGATAGAGCCTTGAAATTTGGACTATAAATACCTTTTCGAAATTCCTCAACTTTCTGTATCCCCGAAAATATTCTAGGACTTTTAGATCGGCTGCAACATCAAAAAGAAAAGTGTAAATTTTCGTTTTATCGAATATCTCGGTTCCTGAGCGAGATAGAGCCTTGAAATTTGGACTATAAATACCTTTCTGTATCCCCGAATATAGTCTACGACTGTTCATTTACGTTTTATCGAATATCTCGGTTCCTGAGCGAGATAGAGCCTTGAAATTTGGACTATAAATACCTTTTCGAAATTCCTCAACTTTCTGTATCCCCGAATATAGTCTACGACTGTTCATTTACGTTTTATCGAATATCTCGGTTCCTGAGCGAGATAGAGCCTTGAAATTTGGACTATAAATACCTTTTCGAAATTCCTCAACTTTCTGTATCCCCGAAAATATTCTAGGACTTTTAGATCGGCTGCAACATCAAAAAGAAAAGTGTAAATTTACGTTTTATCGAATATCTCGGTTCCTGAGCGAGATAGAGCCTTGAAATTTGGACTATAAATACCTTTCTGTATCCCCGAATATAGTCTACGACTGTTCATTTACGTTTTATCGAATATCTCGGTTCCTGAGCGAGATAGAGCCTTGAAATTTGGACTATAAATACCTTTTCGAAATTCCTCAACTTTCTGTATCCCCGAATATAGTCTACGACTGTTCATTTACGTTTTATCGAATATCTCGGTTCCTGAGCGAGATAGAGCCTTGAAATTTGGACTATAAATACCTTTTCGAAATTCCTCAACTTTCTGTATCCCCGAAAATATTCTAGGACTTTTAGATCGGCTGCAACATCAAAAAGAAAAGTGTAAATTTACGTTTTATCGAATATCTCGGTTCCTGAGCGAGATAGAGCCTTGAAATTTGGACTATTAATACCTTTCTGTATCCCCGAATATAGTCTACGACTGTTCATTTACGTTTTATCGAATATCTCGGTTCCTGAGCGAGATAGAGCTTTGAAATTTGGACTATAAATACCTTCTCGAAATTCCTCAACTTTCTGTATCCCCGAAAATATTCTACGACTTTTAGATCGGCTGCAACATCAAAAAGAAAAGTGTAAATTTACGTTTTATCGAATATCTCGGTTCCTGAGCGAGATAGAGCCTTGAAATTTGGACTATAAATACCTTTCTGTATCCCCAAATATAGTCTACGACTGTTCATTTACGTTTTATCGAATATCTCGGTTCCTGAGCGAGATAGAGCCTTGAAATTTGGACTATAAATACCTTTTCGAAATTCCTCAACTTTCTGTATCCCCGAAAATATTCTAGGACTTTTAGATCGGCTGCAACATCAAAAAGAAAAGTGTAAATTTTCGTTTTATCGAATATCTCGGTTCCTGAGCGAGATAGAGCCTTGAAATTTGGACTATAAATACCTTTCTGTATCCCCGAATATAGTCTACGACTGTTCATTTACGTTTTATCGAATATCTCGGTTCCTGAGCGAGATAGAGCCTTGAAATTTGGACTATAAATACCTTTTCGAAATTCCTCAACT
Organism: Hirtodrosophila cameraria; assembly: GCA_949708635.1. Classification (NCBI taxonomy): domain Eukaryota; kingdom Metazoa; phylum Arthropoda; class Insecta; order Diptera; family Drosophilidae; genus Hirtodrosophila; species Hirtodrosophila cameraria. Next base: position 91,161 of record CATIWZ010000007.1, read on the forward strand.
TTCTGTATCCCCGAATATAGTCTACGACTGTTCATTTACGTTTTATCGAATATCTCGGTTCCTGAGCGAGATAGAGCTTTGAAATTTGGACTATAAATACCTTCTCAAAATTCCTCAACTTTCTGTATCCCCGAAAATATTCTACGACTTTTAGATCGGCTGCAACATCAAAAATAAAAGTGTAAATTTACGTTTTATCGAATATCTCGGTTCCTGAGCGAGATAGAGCCTTGAAATTTGGACTATAAATACCTTTTCGAAATTCCTCAACTTTCTGTATCCCCGAATATAGTCTACGACTGTTCATTTACGTTTTATCGAATATCTCGGTTCCTGAGCGAGATAGAGCCTTGAAATTTGGACTATAAATACCTTTTCGAAATTCCTCAACTTTCTGTATCCCCGAAAATATTCTAGGACTTTTAGATCGGCTGCAACATCAAAGAGAAAAGTGTAAATTTACGTTTTATCGAATATCTCGGTTCCTGAGCGAGATAGAGCCTTGAAATTTGGACTATAAATACCTTTCTGTATCCCCGAATATAGTCTACGACTGTTCATTTACGTTTTATCGAATATCTCGGTTCCTGAGCGAGATAGAGCCTTGAAATTTGGACTATAAATACCTTTTCGAAATTCCTCAACTTTCTGTATCCCCGAATATAGTCTACGACTGTTCATTTACGTTTTATCGAATATCTCGGTTCCTGAGCGAGATAGAGCCTTGAAATTTGGACTATAAATACCTTTTCGAAATTCCTCAACTTTCTGTATCCCCGAATATAGTCTACGACTGTTCATTTACGTTTTATCGAATATCTCGGTTCCTGAGCGAGATAGAGCCTTGAAATTTGGACTATAAATACCTTTTCGAAATTCCTCAACTTTCTGTATCCCCGAAAATATTCTAGGACTTTTAGATCGGCTGCAACATCAAAAAGAAAAGTGTAAATTTACGTTTTATCGAATATCTCGGTTCCTGAGCGAGATAGAGCCTTGAAATTTGGACTATTAATACCTTTCTGTATCCCCGAATATAGTCTACGACTGTTCATTTACGTTTTATCGAATATCTCGGTTCCTGAGCGAGATAGAGCTTTGAAATTTGGACTATAAATACCTTCTCGAAATTCCTCAACTTTCTGTATCCCCGAAAATATTCTACGACTTTTAGATCGGCTGCAACATCAAAAAGAAAAGTGTAAATTTACGTTTTATCGAATATCTCGGTTCCTGAGCGAGATAGAGCCTTGAAATTTGGACTATAAATACCTTTCTGTATCCCCAAATATAGTCTACGACTGTTCATTTACGTTTTATCGAATATCTCGGTTCCTGAGCGAGATAGAGCCTTGAAATTTGGACTATAAATACCTTTTCGAAATTCCTCAACTTTCTGTATCCCCGAAAATATTCTAGGACTTTTTGATCGGCTGCAACATCAAAAAGAAAAGTGTAAATTTTCGTTTTATCGAATATCTCGGTTCCTGAGCGAGATAGAGCCTTGAAATTTGGACTATAAATACCTTTTCGAAATTCCTCAACTTTCTGTATCCCCGAAAATATTCTAGGACTTTTAGATCGGCTGCAACATCAAAAAGAAAAGTGTAAATTTACGTTTTATCGAATATCTCGGTTCCTGAGCGAGATAGAGCCTTGAAATTTGGACTATAAATACCTTTCTGTATCCCCGAATATAGTCTACGACTGTTCATTTACGTTTTATCGAATATCTCGGTTCCTGAGCGAGATAGAGCCTTGAAATTTGGACTATAAATACCTTTTCGAAATTCCTCAACTTTCTGTATCCCCGAATATAGTCTACGACTGTTCATTTACGTTTTATCGAATATCTCGGTTCCTGAGCGAGATAGAGCCTTGAAATTTGGACTATAAATACCTTTTCGAAATTCCTCAACTTTCTGTATCCCCGAATATAGTCTACGACTGTTCATTTACGTTTTATCGAATATCTCGGTTCCTGAGCGAGATATAGCCTTGAAATTTGGACTATAAATACCTTTCTGTATCCCCGAATATAGTCTACGACTGTTCATTTACGTTTTATCGAATATCTCGGTTCCTGAGCGAGATAGAGCCTTGAAATTTGGACTATAAATACCTTTTCGAAATTCCTCAACTTTCTGTATCCCCGAATATAGTCTACGACTGTTCATTTACGTTTTATCGAATATCTCGGTTCCTGAGCGAGATAGAGCCTTGAAATTTGGACTATAAATACCTTTTCGAAATTCCTCAACTTTCTGTATCCCCGAAAATATTCTAGGACTTTTAGATCGGCTGCAACATCAAAAAGAAAAGTGTAAATTTACGTTTTATCGAATATCTCGGTTCCTGAGCGAGATAGAGGCTTGAAATTTGGACTATTAATACCTTTCTGTATCCCCGAATATAGTCTACGACTGTTCATTTACGTTTTATCGAATATCTCGGTTCCTGAGCGAGATAGAGCTTTGAAATTTGGACTATAAATACCTTCTCGAAATTCCTCAACTTTCTGTATCCCCGAATATAGTCTACGACTGTTCATTTACGTTTTATCGAATATCTCGGTTCCTGAGCGAGATAGAGCCTTGAAATTTGGACTATAAATACCTTTTCGAAATTCCTCAACTTTCTGTATCCCCGAATATAGTCTACGACTGTTCATTTACGTTTTATCGAATATCTCGGTTCCTGAGCGAGATAGAGCTTTGAAATTTAGACTATAAATACCTTCTCAAAATTCCTCAACTTTCTGTATCCCCGAAAATATTCTACGACTTTTAGATCGGCTGCAACATCAAAAATAAAAGTGTAAATTTACGTTTTATCGAATATCTCGGTTCCTGAGCGAGATAGAGCCTTGAAATTTGGACTATAAATACCTTTTCGAAATTCCTCAACTTTCTGTATCCCCGAATATAGTCTACGACTGTTCATTTACGTTTTATCGAATATCTCGGTTCCTGAGCGAGATAGAGCCTTGAAATTTGGACTATAAATACCTTCTCAAAATTCCTCAACGTTCTGTATCCCCGAAAATATTCTACGACTTTTAGATCGGCTGCAACATCAAAAAGAAAAGTGTAAATTTACGTTTTATCGAATATCTCGGTTCCTGAGCGAGATAGAGCCTTGAAATTTGGACTATTAATACCTTTCTGTATCCCCGAATATAGTCTACGACTGTTCATTTACGTTTTATCGAATATCTCGGTTCCTGAGCGAGATAGAGCCTTGAAATTTGGACTATAAATACCTTTTCGAAATTCCTCAACTTTCTGTATCCCCGAATATAGTCTACGACTGTTCATTTACGTTTTATCGAATATCTCGGTTCCTGAGCGAGATAGAGCCTTGAAATTTGGACTATAAATACCTTTTCGAAATTCCTCAACTTTCTGTATCCCCGAATATAGTCTACGACTGTTCATTTACGTTTTATCGAATATCTCGGTTCCTGAGCGAGATAGAGCCTTGAAATTTGGACTATAAATACCTTTTCGAAATTCCTCAACTTTCTGTATCCCCGAAAATATTCTAGGACTTTTAGATCGGCTGCAACATCAAAAAGAAAAGTGTAAATTTACGTTTTATCGAATATCTCGGTTCCTGAGCGAGATAGAGCCTTGAAATTTGGACTATAAATACCTTTTCGAAATTCCTCAACTTTCTGTATCCCCGAAAATATTCTAGGACTTTTAGATCGGCTGCAACATCAAAAAGAAAAGTGTAAATTTACGTTTTATCGAATATCTCGGTTCCTGAGCGAGATAGAGCCTTGAAATTTGGACTATAAATACCTTTCTGTATCCCCGAATATAGTCTACGACTGTTCATTTACGTTTTATCGAATATCTCGGTTCCTGAGCGAGATAGAGCCTTGAAATTTGGACTATAAATACCTTTTCGAAATTCCTCAACTTTCTGTATCCCCGAATATAGTCTACGACTGTTCATTTACGTTTTATCGAATATCTCGGTTCCTGAGCGAGATAGAGCCTTGAAATTTGGACTATAAATACCTTTTCGAAATTCCTCAACTTTCTGTATCCCCGAATATAGTCTACGACTGTTCATTTACGTTTTATCGAATATCTCGGTTCCTGAGCGAGATAGAGCCTTGAAATTTGGACTATAAATACCTTTTCGAAATTCCTCAACTTTCTGTATCCCCGAATATAGTCTACGACTGTTCATTTACGTTTTATCGAATATCTCGGTTCCTGAGCGAGATAGAGCCTTGAAATTTGGACTATAAATACCTTTTCGAAATTCCTCAACTTTCTGTATCCCCGAAAATATTCTAGGACTTTTAGATCGGCTGCAACATCAAAAAGAAAAGTGTAAATTTACGTTTTATCGAATATCTCGGTTCCTGAGCGAGATAGAGCCTTGAAATTTGGACTATTAATACCTTTCTGTATCCCCGAATATAGTCTACGACTGTTCATTTACGTTTTATCGAATATCTCGGTTCCTGAGCGAGATAGAGCTTTGAAATTTGGACTATAAATACCTTCTCGAAATTCCTCAACTTTCTGTATCCCCGAAAATATTCTACGACTTTTAGATCGGCTGCAACATCAAAAAGAAAAGTGTAAATTTACGTTTTATCGAATATCTCGGTTCCTGAGCGAGATAGAGCCTTGAAATTTGGACTATAAATACCTTTCTGTATCCCCAAATATAGTCTACGACTGTTCATTTACGTTTTATCGAATATCTCGGTTCCTGAGCGAGATAGAGCCTTGAAATTTGGACTATAAATACCTTTTCGAAATTCCTCAACTTTCTGTATCCCCGAAAATATTCTAGGACTTTTAGATCGGCTGCAACATCAAAAAGAAAAGTGTAAATTTACGTTTTATCGAATATCTCGGTTCCTGAGCGAGATAGAGCCTTGAAATTTGAACTATAAATACCTTTTCGAAATTCCTCAACTTTCTGTATCCCCGAAAATATTCTAGGACTTTTAGATCGGCTGCAACATCAAAAAGAAAAGTGTAAATTTACGTTTTATCGAATATCTCGGTTCCTGAGCGAGATAGAGCCTTGAAATTTGGACTATAAATACCTTTCTGTATCCCCGAATATAGTCTACGACTGTTCATTTACGTTTTATCGAATATCTCGGTTCCTGAGCGAGATAGAGCCTTGAAATTTGGACTATAAATACCTTTTCGAAATTCCTCAACTTTCTGTATCCCCGAATATAGTCTACGACTGTTCATTTACGTTTTATCGAATATCTCGGTTCCTGAGCGAGATAGAGCCTTGAAATTTGGACTATAAATACCTTTTCGAAATTCCTCAACTTTCTGTATCCCCGAATATAGTCTACGACTGTTCATTTACGTTTTATCGAATATCTCGGTTCCTGAGCGAGATAGAGCCTTGAAATTTGGACTATAAACACCTTTTCGAAATTCCTCAACTTTCTGTATCCCCGAAAATATTCTAGGACTTTTAGATCGGCTGCAACATCAAAAAGAAAAGTGTAAATTTACGTTTTATCGAATATCTCGGTTCCTGAGCGAGATAGAGCCTTGAAATTTGGACTATTAATACCTTTCTGTATCCCCGAATATAGTCTACGACTGTTCATTTACGTTTTATCGAATATATCGGTTCCTGAGCGAGATAGAGCCTTGAAATTTGGACTATAAATACCTTCTCGAAATTCCTCAACTTTCTGTATCCCCGAAAATATTCTACGACTTTTAGATCGGCTGCAACATCAAAAAGAAAAGTGTAAATTTACGTTTTATCGAATATCTCGGTTCCTGAGCGAGATAGAGCCTTGAAATTTGGACTATAAATACCTTTCTGTATCCCCAAATATAGTCTACGACTGTTCATTTACGTTTTATCGAATATCTCGGTTCCTGAGTGAGATAGAGCCTTGAAATTTGGACTATAAATACCTTTTCGAAATTCCTCAACTTTCTGTATCCCCGAAAATATTCTAGGACTTTTAGATCGGCTGCAACATCAAAAAGAAAAGTGTAAATTTTCGTTTTATCGAATATCTCGGTTCCTGAGCGAGATAGAGCCTTGAAATTTGGACTATAAATACCTTTCTGTATCCCCGAATATAGTCTACGACTGTTCATTTACGTTTTATCGAATATCTCGGTTCCTGAGCGAGATAGAGCCTTGAAATTTGGACTATAAATACCTTTTCGAAATTCCTCAACTTTCTGTATCCCCGAATATAGTCTACGACTGTTCATTTACGTTTTATCGAATATCTCGGTTCCTGAGCGAGATAGAGCTTTGAAATTTGGACTATAAATACCTTCTCAAAATTCCTCAACTTTCTGTATCCCCGAAAATATTCTACGACTTTTAGATCGGCTGCAACATCAAAAATAAAAGTGTAAATTTACGTTTTATCGAATATCTCGGTTCCTGAGCGAGATAGAGCCTTGAAATTTGGACTATAAATACCTTTCTGTATCCCCGAATATAGTCTACGACTGTTCATTTACGTTTTATCGAATATCTCGGTTCCTGAGCGAGATAGAGACTTGAAATTTTGACTATAAATACCTTTTCGAAATTCCTCAACTTTCTGTATCCCCGAAAATATTCTACGACTTTTAGATCGGCTGCAACATCAAAAAGAAAAGTGTAAATTTACGTTTTATCGAATATCTCGGTTCCTGAGCGAGATAGAGCCTTGAAATTTGGACTATAAATACCTTTTCGAAATTCCTCAACTTTCTGTATCCCCGAATATAGTCTACGACTGTTCATTTACGTTTTATCGAATATCTCGGTTCCTGAGCGAGATAGAGCTTTGAAATTTGGACTATAAATACCTTCTCGAAATTCCTCAACTTTCTGTATCCCCGAAAATATTCTACGACTTTTAGATCGGCTGCAACATCAAAAAGAAAAGTGTAAATTTACGTTTTATCGAATATCTCGGTTCCTGAGCGAGATAGAGCCTTGAAATTTGGACTATAAATACCTTTCTGTATCCCCGAATATAGTCTACGACTGTTCATTTACGTTTTATCGAATATCTCGGTTCCTGAGCGAGATAGAGCCTTGAAATTTGGACTATAAATACCTTTTCGAAATTCCTCAACTTTCTGTATCCCCGAAAATATTCTAGGACTTTTAGATCGGCTGCAACATCAAAAATAAAAGTGTAAATTTACGTTTTATCGAATATCTCGGTTCCTGAGCGAGATAGAGCCTTGAAATTTGGACTATAAATACCTTTTCGAAATTCCTCAACTTTCTGTATCCCCGAATATAGTCTACGACTGTTCATTTACGTTTTATCGAATATCTCGGTTCCTGAGCGAGATAGAGCCTTGAAATTTGGACTATAAATACCTTCTCAAAATTCCTCAACGTTCTGTATCCCCGAAAATATTCTACGACTTTTAGATCGGCTGCAACATCAAAAAGAAAAGTGTAAATTTACGTTTTATCGAATATCTCGGTTCCTGAGCGAGATAGAGCCTTGAAATTTGGACTATAAATACCTTTCTGTATCCCCGAATATAGTCTACGACTGTTCATTTACGTTTTATCGAATATCTCGGTTCCTGAGCGAGATAGAGCCTTGAAATTTGGACTATAAATACCTTTTCGAAATTCCTCAACTTTCTGTATCCCCGAAAATATTCTAGGACTTTTAGATCGGCTGCAACATCAAAAATAAAAGTGTAAATTTACGTTTTATCGAATATCTCGGTTCCTGAGCGAGATAGAGCCTTGAAATTTGGACTATAAATACCTTTTCGAAATTCCTCAACTTTCTGTATCCCCGAATATAGTCTACGACTGTTCATTTACGTTTTATCGAATATCTCGGTTCCTGAGCGAGATAGAGCCTTGAAATTTGGACTATAAATACCTTCTCAAAATTCCTCAACGTTCTGTATCCCCGAAAATATTCTACGACTTTTAGATCGGCTGCAACATCAAAAAGAAAAGTGTAAATTTACGTTTTATCGAATATCTCGGTTCCTGAGCGAGATAGAGCCTTGAAATTTGGACTATAAATACCTTTCTGTATCCCCGAATATAGTCTACGACTGTTCATTTACGTTTTATCGAATATCTCGGTTCCTGAGCGAGATAGAGACTTGAAATTTGGACTATAAATACCTTTTCGAAATTCCTCAACTTTCTGTATCCCCGAAAATATTCTAGGACTTTTAGATCGGCTGCAACATCAAAAAGAAAAGTGTAAATTTACGTTTTATCGAATATCTCGGTTCCTGAGCGAGATAGAGCCTTGAAATTTGGACTATAAATACCTTTCTGTATCCCCGAATATAGTCTACGACTGTTCATTTACGTTTTATCGAATATCTCGGTTCCTGAGCGAGATAGAGCCTTGAAATTTGGACTATAAATACCTTTTCGAAATTCCTCAACTTTCTGTATCCCCGAAAATATTCTAGGACTTTTAGATCGGCTGCAACATCAAAAAGAAAAGTGTAAATTTACGTTTTATCGAATATCTCGGTTCCTGAGCGAGATAGAGCCTTGAAATTTGGACTATAAATACCTTTCTGTATCCCCGAATATAGTCTACGACTGTTCATTTACGTTTTATCGAATATCTCGGTTCCTGAGCGAGATAGAGCCTTGAAATTTGGACTATAAATACCTTTTCGAAATTCCTCAACTTTCTGTATCCCCGAATATAGTCTACGACTGTTCATTTACGTTTTATCGAATATCTCGGTTCCTGAGCAAGATAGAGCTTTGAAATTTGGACTATAAATACCTTCTCGAAATTCCTCAACTTTCTGTATCCCCGAATATAGTCTACGACTTTTAGATCGGCTGCAACATCAAAAAGAAAAGTGTAAATTTACGTTTTATCGAATATCTCGGTTCCTGAGCGAGATAGAGCCTTGAAATTTGGACTATAAATACCTTTCTGTATCCCCGAATATAGTCTACGACTGTTCATTTACGTTTTATCGAATATCTCGGTTCCTGAGCGAGATAGAGACTTGAAATTTGGACTATAAATACCTTTTCGAAATTCCTCAACTTTCTGTATCCCCGAAAATATTCTACGACTTTTAGATCGGCTGCAACATCAAAAAGAAAAGTGTAAATTTACGTTTTATCGAATATCTCGGTTCCTGAGCGAGATAGAGCCTTGAAATTTGGACTATAAATACCTTTCTGTATCCCCGAATATAGTCTACGACTGTTCATTTACGTTTTATCGAATATCTCGGTTCCTGAGCGAGATAGAGCCTTGAAATTTGGACTATAAATACCTTTCTGTATCCCCGAATATAGTCTACGACTGTTCATTTACGTTTTATTTGTTTGAAATTTGGACTATAAATACCTTTTCGAAATTCCTCAACTTTCTGTATCCCCGAATATAGTCTACGACTGTTCATTTACGTTTTATCGAATATCTCGGTTCCTGAGCGAGATAGAGCCTTGAAATTTGGACTATAAATACCTTCTCAAAATTCCTCAACGTTCTGTATCCCCGAAAATATTCTACGACTTTTAGATCGGCTGCAACATCAAAAAGAAAAGTGTAAATTTACGTTTTATCGAATATCTCGGTTCCTGAGCGAGATAGAGCCTTGAAATTTGGACTATAAATACCTTTCTGTATCCCCGAATATAGTCTACGACTGTTCATTTACGTTTTATCGAATATCTCGGTTCCTGAGCGAGATAGAGACTTGAAATTTGGACTATAAATACCTTTTCGAAATTCCTCAACTTTCTGTATCCCCGAAAATATTCTACGACTTTTAGATCGGCTGCAACATCAAAAAGAAAAGTGTAAATTTACGTTTTATCGAATATCTCGGTTCCTGAGCGAGATAGAGCCTTGAAATTTGGACTATAAATACCTTTCTGTATCCCCGAATATAGTCTACGACTGTTCATTTACGTTTTATCGAATATCTCGGTTCCTGAGCGAGATAGAGCCTTGAAATTTGGACTATAAATACCTTTTCGAAATTCCTCAACTTTCTGTATCCCCGAAAATATTCTAGGACTTTTAGATCGGCTGCAACATCAAAAAGAAAAGTGTAAATTTACGTTTTATCGAATATCTCGGTTCCTGAGCGAGATAGAGCCTTGAAATTTGGACTATAAATACCTTTCTGTATCCCCGAATATAGTCTACGACTGTTCATTTACGTTTTATCGAATATCTCGGTTCCTGAGCGAGATAGAGCCTTGAAATTTGGACTATAAATACCTTTTCGAAATTCCTCAACTTTCTGTATCCCCGAATATAGTCTACGACTGTTCATTTACGTTTTATCGAATATCTCGGTTCCTGAGCAAGATAGAGCTTTGAAATTTGGACTATAAATACCTTCTCGAAATTCCTCAACTTTCTGTATCCCCGAAAATATTCTACGACTTTTAGATCGGCTGCAACATCAAAAATAAAAGTGTAAATTTACGTTTTATCGAATATCTCGGTTCCTGAGCGAGATAGAGCCTTGAAATTTGGACTATAAATACCTTTCTGTATCCCCGAATATAGTCTACGACTGTTCATTTACGTTTTATCGAATATCTCGGTTCCTGAGCGAGATAGAGCCTTGAAATTTGGACTATAAATACCTTTTCGAAATTCCTCAACTTTCTGTATCCCCGAATATAGTCTACGACTGTTCATTTACGTTTTATCGAATATCTCGGTTCCTGAGCGAGATAGAGCCTTGAAATTTGGACTATACATACCTTTTCGAAATTCCTCAACTTTCTGTATCCCCGAATATAGTCTACGACTGTTCATTTACGTTTTATCGAATATCTCGGTTCCTGAGCGAGATAGAGCCTTGAAATTTGGACTATAAACACCTTTTCGAAATTCCTCAACTTTCTGTATCCCCGAAAATATTCTAGGACTTTTAGATCGGCTGCAACATCAAAAAGAAAAGTGTAAATTTACGTTTTATCGAATATCTCGGTTCCTGAGCGAGATAGAGCCTTGAAATTTGGACTATTAATACCTTTCTGTATCCCCGAATATAGTCTACGACTGTTCATTTACGTTTTATCGAATATATCGGTTCCTGAGCGAGATAGAGCTTTGAAATTTGGACTATAAATACCTTCTCGAAATTCCTCAACTTTCTGTATCCCCGAAAATATTCTACGACTTTTAGATCGGCTGCAACATCAAAAAGAAAAGTGTAAATTTACGTTTTATCGAATATCTCGGTTCCTGAGCGAGATAGAGCCTTGAAATTTGGACTATAAATACCTTTCTGTATCCCCAAATATAGTCTACGACTGTTCATTTACGTTTTATCGAATATCTCGGTTCCTGAGCGAGATAGAGCCTTGAAATTTGGACTATAAATACCTTTTCGAAATTCCTCAACTTTCTGTATCCCCGAAAATATTCTAGGACTTTTAGATCGGCTGCAACATCAAAAAGAAAAGTGTAAATTTTCATTTTATCGAATATCTCGGTTCCTGAGCGAGATAGAGCCTTGAAATTTGGACTATAAATACCTTTCTGTATCCCCGAATATAGTCTACGACTGTTCATTTACGTTTTATCGAATATCTCGGTTCCTGAGCGAGATAGAGACTTGAAATTTGGACTATAAATACCTTTTCGAAATTCCTCAACTTTCTGTATCCCCGAATATAGTCTACGACTGTTCATTTACGTTTTATCGAATATCTCGGTTCCTGAGCGAGATAGAGCTTTGAAATTTGGACTATAAATACCTTCTCAAAATTCCTCAACTTTCTGTATCCCCGAAAATATTCTACGACTTTTAGATCGGCTGCAACATCAAAAATAAAAGTGTAAATTTACGTTTTATCGAATATCTCGGTTCCTGAGCGAGATAGAGCCTTGAAATTTGGACTATAAATACCTTTTCGAAATTCCTCAACTTTCTGTATCCCCGAATATAGTCTACGACTGTTCATTTACGTTTTATCGAATATCTCGGTTCCTGAGCGAGATAGAGCCTTGAAATTTGGACTATAAATACCTTCTCAAAATTCCTCAACGTTCTGTATCCCCGAAAATATTCTACGACTTTTAGATCGGCTGCAACATCAAAAAGAAAAGTGTAAATTTACGTTTTATCGAATATCTCGGTTCCTGAGCGAGATAGAGCCTTGAAATTTGGACTATAAATACCTTTCTGTATCCCCGAATATAGTCTACGACTGTTCATTTACGTTTTATCGAATATCTCGGTTCCTGAGCGAGATAGAGACTTGAAATTTTGACTATAAATACCTTTTCGAAATTCCTCAACTTTCTGTATCCCCGAAAATATTCTACGACTTTTAGATCGGCTGCAACATCAAAAAGAAAAGTGTAAATTTACGTTTTATCGAATATCTCGGTTCCTGAGCGAGATAGAGCCTTGAAATTTGGACTATAAATACCTTTCTGTATCCCCGAATATAGTCTACGACTGTTCATTTACGTTTTATCGAATATCTCGGTTCCTGAGCGAGATAGAGCCTTGAAATTTGGACTATAAATACCTTTTCGAAATTCCTCAACTTTCTGTATCCCCGAATATAGTCTACGACTGTTCATTTACGTTTTATCGAATATCTCGGTTCCTGAGCAAGATAGAGCTTTGAAATTTGGACTATAAATACCTTTTCGAAATTCCTCAACTTTCTGTATCCCCGAATATAGTCTACGACTGTTCATTTACGTTTTATCGAATATCTCGGTTCCTGAGCAAGATAGAGCTTTGAAATTTGGACTATAAATACCTTCTCGAAATTCCTCAACTTTCTGTATCCCCGAAAATATTCTACGACTTTTAGATCGGCTGCAACATCAAAAAGAAAAGTGTAAATTTACGTTTTATCGAATATCTCGGTTCCAGAGCGAGATAGAGCCTTGAAATTTGGACTATAAATACCTTTTCGAAATTCCTCAACTTTCTGTATCCCCGAATATAGTCTACGACTGTTCATTTACGTTTTATCGAATATCTCGGTTCCTGAGCGAAATAGAGCTTTGAAATTTGGACTATAAATACCTTCTCGAAATTCCTCAACTTTCTGTATCCCCGAAAATATTCTACGACTTTTAGATCGGCTGCAACATCAAAAAGAAAAGTGTAAATTTACGTTTTATCGAATATCTCGGTTCCTGAGCGAGATAGAGCCTTGAAATTTGGACTATAAATACCTTTCTGTATCCCCGAATATAGTCTACGACTGTTCATTTACGTTTTATCGAATATCTCGGTTCCTGAGCGAGATAGAGCCTTGAAATTTGGACTATAAATACCTTTTCGAAATTCCTCAACTTTCTGTATCCCCGAAAATATTCTAGGACTTTTAGATCGGCTGCAACATCAAAAATAAAAGTGTAAATTTACGTTTTATCGAATATCTCGGTTCCTGAGCGAGATAGAGCCTTGAAATTTGGACTATAAATACCTTTTCGAAATTCCTCAACTTTCTGTATCCCCGAATATAGTCTACGACTGTTCATTTACGTTTTATCGAATATCTCGGTTCCTGAGCGAGATAGAGCCTTGAAATTTGGACTATAAATACCTTCTCAAAATTCCTCAACGTTCTGTATCCCCGAAAATATTCTACGACTTTTAGATCGGCTGCAACATCAAAAAGAAAAGTGTAAATTTACGTTTTATCGAATATCTCGGTTCCTGAGCGAGATAGAGCCTTGAAATTTGGACTATAAATACCTTTCTGTATCCCCGAATATAGTCTACGACTGTTCATTTACGTTTTATCGAATATCTCGGTTCCTGAGCGAGATAGAGACTTGAAATTTGGACTATAAATACCTTTTCGAAATTCCTCAACTTTCTGTATCCCCGAAAATATTCTAGGACTTTTAGATCGGCTGCAACATCAAAAAGAAAAGTGTAAATTTACGTTTTATCGAATATCTCGGTTCCTGAGCGAGATAGAGCCTTGAAATTTGGACTATAAATACCTTTCTGTATCCCCGAATATAGTCTACGACTGTTCATTTACGTTTTATCGAATATCTCGGTTCCTGAGCGAGATAGAGCCTTGAAATTTGGACTATAAATACCTTTTCGAAATTCCTCAACTTTCTGTATCCCCGAAAATATTCTAGGACTTTTAGATCGGCTGCAACATCAAAAAGAAAAGTGTAAATTTACGTTTTATCGAATATCTCGGTTCCTGAGCGAGATAGAGCCTTGAAATTTGGACTATAAATACCTTTCTGTATCCCCGAATATAGTCTACGACTGTTCATTTACGTTTTATCGAATATCTCGGTTCCTGAGCGAGATAGAGCCTTGAAATTTGGACTATAAATACCTTTTCGAAATTCCTCAACTTTCTGTATCCCCGAATATAGTCTACGACTGTTCATTTACGTTTTATCGAATATCTCGGTTCCTGAGCAAGATAGAGCTTTGAAATTTGGACTATAAATACCTTCTCGAAATTCCTCAACTTTCTGTATCCCCGAATATAGTCTACGACTTTTAGATCGGCTGCAACATCAAAAAGAAAAGTGTAAATTTACGTTTTATCGAATATCTCGGTTCCTGAGCGAGATAGAGCCTTGAAATTTGGACTATAAATACCTTTCTGTATCCCCGAATATAGTCTACGACTGTTCATTTACGTTTTATCGAATATCTCGGTTCCTGAGCGAGATAGAGCCTTGAAATTTGGACTATAAATACCTTTCTGTATCCCCGAATATAGTCTACGACTGTTCATTTACGTTTTATCGAATATCTCGGTTCCTGAGCGAGATAGAGCCTTGAAATTTGGACTATAAATACCTTTTCGAAATTCCTCAACTTTCTGTATCCCCGAAAATATTCTAGGACTTTTAGATCGGCTGCAACATCAAAAATAAAAGTGTAAATTTACGTTTTATCGAATATCTCGGTTCCTGAGCGAGATAGAGCCTTGAAATTTGGACTATAAATACCTTTTCGAAATTCCTCAACTTTCTGTATCCCCGAATATAGTCTACGACTGTTCATTTACGTTTTATCGAATATCTCGGTTCCTGAGCGAGATAGAGCCTTGAAATTTGGACTATAAATACCTTCTCAAAATTCCTCAACGTTCTGTATCCCCGAAAATATTCTACGACTTTTAGATCGGCTGCAACATCAAAAAGAAAAGTGTAAATTTACGTTTTATCGAATATCTCGGTTCCTGAGCGAGATAGAGCCTTGAAATTTGGACTATAAATACCTTTCTGTATCCCCGAATATAGTCTACGACTGTTCATTTACGTTTTATCGAATATCTCGGTTCCTGAGCGAGATAGAGACTTGAAATTTGGACTATAAATACCTTTTCGAAATTCCTCAACTTTCTGTATCCCCGAAAATATTCTAGGACTTTTAGATCGGCTGCAACATCAAAAAGAAAAGTGTAAATTTACGTTTTATCGAATATCTCGGTTCCTGAGCGAGATAGAGCCTTGAAATTTGGACTATAAATACCTTTCTGTATCCCCGAATATAGTCTACGACTGTTCATTTACGTTTTATCGAATATCTCGGTTCCTGAGCGAGATAGAGCCTTGAAATTTGGACTATAAATACCTTTTCGAAATTCCTCAACTTTCTGTATCCCCGAAAATATTCTAGGACTTTTAGATCGGCTGCAACATCAAAAAGAAAAGTGTAAATTTACGTTTTATCGAATATCTCGGTTCCTGAGCGAGATAGAGCCTTGAAATTTGGACTATAAATACCTTTCTGTATCCCCGAATATAGTCTACGACTGTTCATTTACGTTTTATCGAATATCTCGGTTCCTGAGCGAGATAGAGCCTTGAAATTTGGACTATAAATACCTTTTCGAAATTCCTCAACTTTCTGTATCCCCGAATATAGTCTACGACTGTTCATTTACGTTTTATCGAATATCTCGGTTCCTGAGCAAGATAGAGCTTTGAAATTTGGACTATAAATACCTTCTCGAAATTCCTCAACTTTCTGTATCCCCGAATATAGTCTACGACTTTTAGATCGGCTGCAACATCAAAAAGAAAAGTGTAAATTTACGTTTTATCGAATATCTCGGTTCCTGAGCGAGATAGAGCCTTGAAATTTGGACTATAAATACCTTTCTGTATCCCCGAATATAGTCTACGACTGTTCATTTACGTTTTATCGAATATCTCGGTTCCTGAGCGAGATAGAGACTTGAAATTTGGACTATAAATACCTTTTCGAAATTCCTCAACTTTCTGTATCCCCGAAAATATTCTACGACTTTTAGATCGGCTGCAACATCAAAAAGAAAAGTGTAAATTTACGTTTTATCGAATATCTCGGTTCCTGAGCGAGATAGAGCCTTGAAATTTGGACTATAAATACCTTTCTGTATCCCCGAATATAGTCTACGACTGTTCATTTACGTTTTATCGAATATCTCGGTTCCTGAGCGAGATAGAGCCTTGAAATTTGGACTATAAATACCTTTCTGTATCCCCGAATATAGTCTACGACTGTTCATTTACGTTTTATTTGTTTGAAATTTGGACTATAAATACCTTTTCGAAATTCCTCAACTTTCTGTATCCCCGAATATAGTCTACGACTGTTCATTTACGTTTTATCGAATATCTCGGTTCCTGAGCGAGATAGAGCCTTGAAATTTGGACTATAAATACCTTCTCAAAATTCCTCAACGTTCTGTATCCCCGAAAATATTCTACGACTTTTAGATCGGCTGCAACATCAAAAAGAAAAGTGTAAATTTACGTTTTATCGAATATCTCGGTTCCTGAGCGAGATAGAGCCTTGAAATTTGGACTATAAATACCTTTCTGTATCCCCGAATATAGTCTACGACTGTTCATTTACGTTTTATCGAATATCTCGGTTCCTGAGCGAGATAGAGACTTGAAATTTGGACTATAAATACCTTTTCGAAATTCCTCAACTTTCTGTATCCCCGAAAATATTCTACGACTTTTAGATCGGCTGCAACATCAAAAAGAAAAGTGTAAATTTACGTTTTATCGAATATCTCGGTTCCTGAGCGAGATAGAGCCTTGAAATTTGGACTATAAATACCTTTCTGTATCCCCGAATATAGTCTACGACTGTTCATTTACGTTTTATCGAATATCTCGGTTCCTGAGCGAGATAGAGCCTTGAAATTTCGACTATAAATACCTTTTCGAAATTCCTCAACTTTCTGTATCCCCGAAAATATTCTAGGACTTTTAGATCGGCTGCAACATCAAAAAGAAAAGTGTAAATTTACGTTTTATCGAATATCTCGGTTCCTGAGCGAGATAGAGCCTTGAAATTTGGACTATAAATACCTTTCTGTATCCCCGAATATAGTCTACGACTGTTCATTTACGTTTTATCGAATATCTCGGTTCCTGAGCGAGATAGAGCCTTGAAATTTGGACTATAAATACCTTTTCGAAATTCCTCAACTTTCTGTATCCCCGAATATAGTCTACGACTGTTCATTTACGTTTTATCGAATATCTCGGTTCCTGAGCAAGATAGAGCTTTGAAATTTGGACTATAAATACCTTCTCGAAATTCCTCAACTTTCTGTATCCCCGAAAATATTCTACGACTTTTAGATCGGCTGCAACATCAAAAATAAAAGTGTAAATTTACGTTTTATCGAATATCTCGGTTCCTGAGCGAGATAGAGCCTTGAAATTTGGACTATAAATACCTTTCTGTATCCCCGAATATAGTCTACGACTGTTCATTTACGTTTTATTTGTTTGAAATTTGGACTATAAATACCTTTTCGAAATTCCTCAACTTTCTGTATCCCCGAATATAGTCTACGACTGTTCATTTACGTTTTATCGAATATCTCGGTTCCTGAGCGAGATAGAGCCTTGAAATTTGGACTATAAATACCTTCTCAAAATTCCTCAACGTTCTGTATCCCCGAAAATATTCTACGACTTTTAGATCGGCTGCAACATCAAAAAGAAAAGTGTAAATTTACGTTTTATCGAATATCTCGGTTCCTGAGCGAGATAGAGCCTTGAAATTTGGACTATAAATACCTTTCTGTATCCCCGAATATAGTCTACGACTGTTCATTTACGTTTTATCGAATATCTCGG
>CATIWZ010000008.1:0-13709 GCA_949708635.1 Hirtodrosophila cameraria
AATTGGACGAACAAGAGCGGTATAGAGTGTTTTAGTTGTATAAGGATCATCAAATTCTTTGGCCCACCGTTTGATAAACCCAAGAACTTGAATAGCCTTATTAACTGTCACTTTAATATGAGAATCGAATTTTAACTTATGGTCAAGAAGTAAACCTAAATCCTTCACTTCAGTTGACCTTTCAAGCGGCACCCTGTCAAGCGTGTAGCTATTAAGCTGAGGTAAGCTTCGATAAAATGACATTATCTTACACTTAGAGCTGTTCAGCTGAAGCAAATTAACTTCACACCAAGAGAAAAAAGAATCAAGATCGGCCTGTAGTAAAAAAAAAGAGGACAAGTCATTACACGTTAAGTATAGCTTCACATCATCAGCATACATCAGTATATGAGAGTGTGATATGATGGAGGGAAGGTCATTAATAAAAAGATTAAAAATCAAAGGACCTAGATGACTACCTTGGGGAACGCCAGAAGTGACCAGGACAGGAGTAGATAGAGAAGTTTTGAAAATAAAATAGTTAGAAATCCAAGAAAGAAGGTTGGGAGGAAATCCGATAAGGTGGAGTTTATGAAGCAAGAGGTAGTGGTTAACAGAATCAAAAGCCTTACTGAAGTCAGTGTAAATTGCATCAGTTTGCATTTTCCTCTGAAATCCTTTAATAACAAAAGAAGTGAATTCAAGTAGGTTAGTAGTGGTAGAACAACGCTTAACAAAACCATGCTGGGAAGGACAAATGATAGAGCTACATAAATGTTGCAACTGAGATGTTATAATTTTCTCTAACAACTTAGGAATTGCAGACAATTTGCAAATACCTCTATAATTTTTAACATCTGACTTTGAACCATGCTTATGAAGAGGAATGATAAAGGATTCTTTCCAAAAAACAGGAAAAGAGCAGGAGTCAACAGATAGTGAAAATAATTTAAGTAAAGGCTTACAAGGAGATCCAGCACACTATCTTAGTATACATCCTGGTACTCCATCAGGACCAGGTGAACACCCAGGTTTAATTGAATGAAGTTCACTATGCAGTGAACTTTCCGTGATCGCAGGACCAAAAATACAATTAGACCTTTGTAAAGGATAAGGATAAGGTGTGTTAGATGGGTAGTTAGTAAAAGTGTAAGTGGATTGAAAAAACTTTGCAAACAAATCGGCTGCATGCTGAGCTGAGTTTGATTTAGTATTTTCATAAAATACAGAGTGTGGCAACAAAGAAGATTTGCGTTTCGCATTCACAAAGTTATAGAACTGTCTAGGATCCTGAGCGAACTGCTGCTTACAGTTTGATTAAGTATTTTCATAAAATACAGAGTGTGGCAACAAAGAAGATTTGTGTTTCGCATTCACAAAATTATAGAACTGTCTAGGATCCTGAGCGAACTGCTGCTTACAGCGTAGCAGATAATTTTTATAGCATAGCGAATTATGCATCATAAAATTTGATCTAGCGACCATATAATGAGAAAAATCAGAAGGATTACCGGATCCCTTAAACTTTTTGTAATACCTTGATTTCACATTTTTAAGCCTCGTTAATTCTCGAGAAAACCAGGGAGGCCTGTTAAGCCTCACAGGATACGCAAGAGGAACGCAAGCATCCAAAAGCGAATTAGAAGATTAAAATGGCAATATCCATATTTGCACAAGTGTACAATTGGGCCCAGTCAGTTTGCAGAATTAAATAATTAAGTTTTACAAAGTCTGCTTTACGAAAACATCGTAATTTTGCTGTTGGATGAGCAGCAATAGGCTCAAAATTAGAGAGTTCTATAGAAAGATCTGTGTGTTCATACGGACAGACGGACAGATGGACAGACAGACAGACAGACAGACAGACAGACAGACATGGCTAGATCGTCACGGCTGTTGATGCTGATCAAGAATATATATAGTTTATATAGTCGGAAATGCTTCCTTCTGCCTGTTACACACATTTGCAGTACTTTATAACTCCCTTTTTCCCATTTTTAATGGGAACAGGGAGTAAAAATACAACTCGTGCAGGCCATCAATAAATTCGTGCGAACTAGATGGCACCTAAACACTTGGGCTAGTGGACCAAACAGCATCAGGCAAATTAAAATCACCACGCAAAGCATAGTGGAAACTGATTGAATAGAAGAAAGATGAGACTGGTAGATAGATAAATCAGATTGAGGAGGAATATACGAAAAAGTAATAAAAATTGAAAAGTTTTTCATCTGGATTTTGACACACAGAAACTCAATGTCTAGAAGGCAAGGAATTGAAATTTTTTCCGATGAGATATCAGAATCTACAGCGATAAGGACACCACCACCTAGTCGCGATAAACGATCACATCTAAACGAGGAAAACCTATTAGCGAAAATTGAGGAATCAGAAAAATCGGGTTTTAACCAAGTCTCCGTGAAACCAAGAATATTGCTTTCAAAAGCGAGACTGTCCACAAACAATTTAGAAAGTTTAGTGTTAAGCCCTCTTACATTCTGATAGGTTAGTAGAAGGGAAGATATCAGTTTTTTGACGATGCATTAGAAGATGAGGAAGCTTGTAAGGAATGGAAAACAGGTGGGATAGATATTGGCAAACGCTGAACACGGTTTCTAGGCTTAAATTCATGAACAATCAAATGAGGTGGCCAAAAGTTTTGATCACAAATGATTGCAAATGAATCTAGAGGAACACTAATTTTAAACGAAGCTATTTCACGGGGACTAGAAAAATTAAATTTAGAGATAGAAACGCTAGCTGAAGATTTACTAGCTATAAACGAAGCTATAGATTCACAAGTGGTGTCTGGCGATAGCCTAGACACAAACACTTCCTTGCGCGGGGCAACAACAGAAAGAGTTGAGACTGGTACAGTGGAACAGAAGGAGTTGAGATACTCAAAAATGCTTCTTTACGACCAGAAGAAGAAGGTCTAGAAACAGGGGCAGTGGAAATATCACGAGGAGATGGGGAAGGAGTAACGGGTCTGGTAGCGGGGGCCATAGGGATAACGAGAGAAGATGGAGGAGAAACGGGTCCAGAAACAGGGGCAGTAGGGGCAATAAGAGGAGATGAAAAGGGAGAATTAACAGGAAAATTTGCAGGAGAAGGCGATAGAGACACATCAAGGTAGTGAGGGGCAGCCAGAAGAGTAGAAGGTGGCTGAGAAGAACAAGAGGGCAATGGAGAGGGAGCATCCGCAAATTGTGACTCCAGCCCGCGCTTAGGTGGAGTCTCGAATTTAAAATTGTTAAGCAAATCGATGGTCGAATCTAAGTCACTAGAGAGTAGTTTTGCCGCCTTATTCAATTTTACAAATTGATTTCTAGCCAAGTTGTACATTCGCGAGAAATCAAGCTGCATGACAATGCACGTAGGGCAAGACCATGTTAAGCCACCATGGCCCTTTTTGGCCTTGGTAGAAAGCTTTTCGCAGTCTCGACCAGATATACCCGCACATTTAGCATGCATAATGTTACTGCACAACCAACAAAAAATATAATGCGGTGGTGCAGCATCATCAGAACGCGTAAATGAGCAAGACTCTTTGCAGCACGACATATTTCCTATAGGGGTGTTAACTACAGGGGTCTTCAAATTAACTATTGGGAAACTAGAAACAACAAGAACAACTTGCACAATGCGAAATCAACAACACAGCTGTAGCCGATATTGTAAAATGTAAACAAACGAAACCACAAAGAAGATGAGGCAAAAAAAAAAAAACAACAACAAAGAGAGCTTTAGAACAAGCAACAACAACACGCACACGCGAAACAGAGATAGAAGAACTGAGACTCTGTTGATCACAAACAAACAAAGCCAAGGAGCAAAGTTCACTAATAATTTGCAATTAGTAAATAGTTAACGCAAAATCTTTATTATTAGCTAAAAACTTCAATGTTATTGAAAACACAATCGGTTAAACTGCATATAGGTGCAAAAATACTTTAATTTTACGCAACTTTAACGCACAAAAATAATTAAATAGGTGGAGCACAAAAAAATACAACCGTCAACTACAAAGAGAGAACGAATTTATACCAAGTTTGGTTGCTCTAGCTTCAAAACTGCAAAAAAACTGCGTTCATACGGACGGACGGACGGACATTCCACAAACCCAATATACTCTTTTTTCTTTATTTTTCAAAATATGCTGTTAAATATGCTGTTTTACTCAAACATTAGATTATACAAAAATTCTGTTTTTTTTTTCTGACGCCACACAGTGTGCGCTGGTTGATTCAACCTCAGTTTTTCCACCAAAGTTCTGTTCCGATTCTCCGTCAACATTTTCTGCTTCATTATCCCAATGCAAAGGAACTGATGGCATTTCGTATTCTTTAATCGGACGCGTATTTCCTTGAGGCTGCAAAATTTTTCTTTTAGAGCTCCAAAGCAGTTTTCGACTCTGCCGCGATATTTGCTCTTTTATTAAAGAATGGCGAGAAAAATAAATTTCATGGCTTTCTGACGGCTTTTCGAAAAGTTTTATTTCGCTTCCGTCAACAATTGAAACGTGCTCTCCACAAACTGTTGACTCTCGGCTACATCAAAAAAAATATATATATCTAACTGCGCATCAGCCGCAAAATTGCTGTGAAGCCCCTTTCAGTAATTTTGGCCAAAGCGCAGTCATCACCAACTCCAAAGACTGCATGTCTTTCTCACAGACGCACTGTTTCCGGATGAGTCCAACCAAAACAGCACAATTGCAACCTGCAAGTCTACTGCAATTTGCCTTTGGAAGGGTGGCGTCACGAACACTTCATCCTCTTTTATTAAGTTAACCAAATTGGCTTCTAGACACACGCAGCATTTGGTTAAATCGCCTGTCGTCAAATGAACTGAGGATACTGCGCCAATCAATAGATTTCGGCACGTTAAGGCTAATTTGCCGACAGCAAGAATATCGTCAACAAAGTCATCCAAAATCTCATCAACCTTCGAGTCAACTTCGTCCAGGCAAGATACATCTACAAATGTAAAAAGCATGTAATTGTGCAACTAATTTAAACAGCGAGCTGTACACACCTTCGATTTCCTCAATTTCACAAATAACTTGCTTTTCTCTTTCTTCGCAGGGCATATCTTTAAAGATTTTAAATGGCATTTTGCAAAATTCAACCAACGCAATCACAATCACCACAATTATAAAAATTGAAGTGAACAAAATGTAAACAAAAAACCGCTGACTGCACACGTACAGCTATTGACAACTAATTGGAAACAAACACACTGTGTGTGCATTGGCAACAATTGCAATGGTCAAAGTCAAGCTATCGTAAAGTTTTTAGGCTTTTTCTCATCTTCCGATAACCCCTTTTTGATCCTTTTTCCCAATGGAAGTCTGCAGGACTCTTGCGAGGATCAAAATTCGACATGCGCGCACTCTGGCGATCCGTGTGCTCAGGTGTTTTAAGCGATCTCTTTCTTTCGTGGAATATTTTCCATTGGGTCATATTATTGGAAATGATTAAGGGAATTGCAGATTAGCTTATTGGATCATCTCAGCTGTGATCCAATCGTCTAAAATGTCCTGCCAGTCTTTTGCAGCTCAACAATTAACTCACGCATGGTCAGCGTACAAATGTGGCTACTACCGATATATATCGGTTATTTTGATAAGCGATTGTTGTTAAAAATGGTTTTTATAAACAAAAACAATACAAACTCATATCAATTTTACCAATTCACTTAAAAAGATCGATGATTTGATTCAAAATTGAGATTGTATCCAATTAGCTGTCACGCTGAAATCACACCATTCAACTTAAAAATCGGAATAACTTTATAAGCGTGGCTTAAAAAAACAAATTTTATGCATATATCAAGAGGGGATTATCGGAAGATGAGAAAAGCCTAAAAACTTTCCGATAGCTTGACTTTGACCATTGCAATTATTGCCAATGCACTCACAGTATGTTTGTTTCCAATTAGTTGTCAATAGCTGTTTGTGACAAGTTGCGACTTATAAAGCTGTTCACGTAGTTGGTGTCGCACGTTTGCGATCTGCGACGCTGCGAGGATTACGTAAGCAACCTTAATGTAATATTGTAAATCGTTTAAAACAAAATCACTATCTTTCACAACGTGGTGCAACTGATTATTATTTGTTGGATCTACTCATTTCTTCATTAAGTCTAACAACAATTTTTTTCATAAATTCTTAATCTAATACTGCTATTAATATTTTGTTGATGTAGACGTACGGCCCTCTATTAAGTAATACTGGGTTGGGATGGTAAGTCGTTCCTTTCCAGTCGAGTTCGGTAGCAAACTCGTGTTAGTGTTCTAGCTAGCTGTTTTGGGTGCTCACAAAGTTTGGCCAAGTACTTCAATTGTTAAATTCCTATTACTGATTTTGTGCTGCGTACATTGAGATCTTTTCGAGTGCTTTCGTTCCGGCTATAGAAAGGCTCCGGTGATGGTTTTAAGGATTTTTGATTGTGCGCGTTGAATGATCTCTATATTGCTGTTGGCTGCGTTGCCCCACAGCTCAGAAACGTATGTCCAGATTGGTTTTAGAACAGTGTTGTAGAGAAGCATATATTCTAGGCTTAGTGGCGAACGGGTGTTTATAAGCCAGTGTAGTTTCAATGTATTTGAAACAGGACATTTGGTCCGACTAAGGATTGCTGTGTTGTCGGCGAAAGTGGACGTTGTTAGCCTAGCATATGTTGGTATGTCCGCAGTATACAGGACCAAGCACGTTTCCTTGCGGCACTCCAGCGTTTATTGCATAGTCCGCTGAAGTGGCATCCTGCATCTAACGGCGAAAGTCTGTTTTACAGATTAGATTCAAGTAATTTGTGGGTACATTGTGGAAGCGTAGTTTTTATCTTATCCAATAGGCCATCGAGGAAGATTAATGATTTTTTCCATTTCTGCGGGAAATGCCCAAATTTTATTATAGCATTGCATAGTTAACGAATATTATATATAGCACAGTTTGGTACTTCAGTAATCATCTTTGGATCAGATGGTACCCGGGAGATTTTTTGAGTCTCAGCTGGTTGATCTCTGTGATCTCTTCCGTCTCAAATTCCAAAGGTGAGATAGAAAGGGGTGGAAGTGCAAAATTGTTGGATGCTACATTTGGCTGGAATACATTTTACATGGGTTTGCCCTTTCCTAATTGCTGCGAGTCCACAGGTATAATGTTATCTTCTGGGCATAACCGTGTTCTGGGTGAGCTTTCCACACGCGCTGCTTCGATGAGTAAGTGCAATCAATTTTAGTGAGACTGCTACTTTTGTATATCGACAGAAATAATTTTCGAATTTTGTGTATCAAACATATAATAAGCTTAGTTGAAACGTAAACAACGATGAGTTCAAATTGCAACATATTTATGGGAATGGAGTTTTTTGATGACGTTATGCCTCCGGAATTGTACAGATCTTTGTATGAATTGGCAGAGGGGCACTTGCTGAAGGACATTTTAAAAAGCAGACGCGCGAACTTATACGGTCACAGTTTTTCTATGAAATTAAGGTACAGCAGTACCGAATAGACCAGTTTAACGAACAGTTTAGGATAACTGGCACAACGTTTTGGGTACTGGTCAGTTATCAGCATACAAAAAGATATCGTTCACTGATTTGCGTGTATTATTTAAAGCGCTCCTTCAAGAAGTTGCAGCTAAAGCAGCAAACATCGAAGAAACAATTGTAAATATCGTTTTGGAAAAAAATTGTTGTTTTGCTTTTGGCTAAGCCAGAAACTTTTTTATCAGTTGGAGACCGGTTTAATATTGCTGAGAGTTCGGGACGTCGAGTTTTTGAATATATCGTATATATTCGTATCATCATACATAAAATGGCCAAGCTATGCTGAGCAAACAAAAACGGCTAGTATACTTGAGCAGAAATCGCGAGGCATTCCCAGTGTGATAGATGCCATCGACGGCTGCGACATTCCGATAAGGCAACCAGTGGGAAATGCACATTTTATTTATTTATATGATAGAAAACAAGTTCACTCAATCATTTTATAAGCTGTTTGTGACGGCAATAGAATTCAACATGCAAAATTTGGTGTCTCTAGTTAAATGGGTGTGGGAGATACAAACTTTGCTCATTTGTGGCGGCGGTGGTGGGTGTCGCAAATTTTTTTTTTAGTCAGATCAATCAAGATCAATCAAACAGACGGACGGACAGACGGACATTTCACAAACCCAATATACACTTTATTCTTCTTCTTTTTTTTCAAAAAAATTCAAAAAAAGAGTATAGTAGTAAGACCGTTGCAGTCGGATGAACCCGACTGCGATATACTCTTTTTTAGCCTTTTTGCGGAGTCAGAATTGGGCATGGCATTTGTATTTTAGCTCAAATCTTTCAAGTTAAGCCATCAATTTTAATTTGGTTGAGCTTTACTCGATTGCAGATTGGGCGTGGGAAAATTATTTTTATCCAATATATTTAATAGGGCAACAGAGTTCGACCTGCAAAGGCGTGTGGGCGATACAGACTTTGCTCATTTGTGGTGGTCAATCAATGTTGATCGGATGCGTAAATTTCATTACGATCGGATAAACAGCACAAAAGTTGTGGAAGAATCCATTTCCCAGGTCTCAGCAAGCAGCAACAACAGTTTGACAAGCAGTTTACGAGTTAAGTGCACTGCGTGTTGCCGCTGAGCTGCTTGAAGTGCAAGTTGGATGCAGGGAGTCTCGTAGTCGGGCACACTCGACTAGAGCATTCTTACTTGTTTAGTCAGATCAATCGAGGAAATGACTAGTAGCCCTTGTGCTTAATTTGGTTGCTCTAGCTGCAAAGCTGTGGAAAAAAACTGCGTTCTTACAGACGGACAGACAGACGGACGGACGGACTTTTCACAAGCCCAATATTATCTTTTTTCTTTTTTTTTTCCAAAAACGTAAGCCCTGTGGTACTGGTACTCGTACCTACGAGATGGCACGCCAAGATTGTGCATCGATTACAGGCGGATGAATAAGGTAATAGCACTAGATCATTTCCCCTTGCCTTTGATAGATGACCAATTGGACAGACTTGTTGATGCGAAAGTATTCAGTAAATACACATCGTTCGTCAAGGTACCATTCGGTTTAGCAAACTCGCCAGGTGTATTCCAAAGAAACTTCAACGCAATTTTCAGGGACCTGACACGTAGAGGCATCGCTCTCCCCTACGTTGATGACATCATTATCCTTGCCCGATCTGAAAACGAAGCTGTGCGAATTTTGAGCGAAGCACTGCGAAGATTTTGGTTTAGTAATTAATATGAAAAAATGTCGCTTCCTAAAATCAAGAATTGAGTTTTTGGGGCACGTTATTGATAATCAAAAGATTTGTATTTCCGAAGCTAAGACTAAAGCCGTTATCAAGTTCCCTGTACCCAACAACAAAAGCAGCTAAAAAGTTTTTTGGGGCTTGTTGGCTATTTTCGTAAATTTATATTTATTTACCGACCTGATGAAAAACGACGCCGAATTCTGCATGGACGAAAAAGAAATCGCTGCTTTTAACATTCTGAAGAATCTAATTACAGAGAAACCAATATTAAAGATTTTCCACCCCCAACACGAGACAGAGCTGAATACGGATGTTTCAATTGATGGTTTTGGAGCGGTCCTTATTCAAAAATCGCCTGACGATGGACTTCTACACCCCGTTTACTGGATGAGTAAGAAGACAACAGACGCGGAGAGAAAATTTACGAGCTACGAATTGGAAATTCTCGCAGTTGTAGAGACGCTCCAAAAGTTTCGAGTGTATCATCTAGACATGCACTTTAAACTCATAACTGACTGCAACGCATTTGCTAAAACCATGGACAAGCAAACGTGTGTGCTTGAGTTGCTCGATGTATTATTTTTCTGCAGGATTTCGATTTTATTGTTGAACACAGAGCTGGTACGCGCATACGGCATGCTGATGCATTGAGCATGTATCCTGTGATGTTGATCACTGATGACAGCCTGCACAGCAAACTTAAGCATCTCCAAGCTCAAGACGACGAATTAAAGGCGATTATAGATGTCTTCGCTGAAAAGTCTTCTCACAATAATTACTGATTGATGACAACGAATTAAAAGTGGTATCCCGGCTTTTCAACGCGAAATAATTAAACGTGCACATGAGAAAGGAAACTTCTCAGTCAAGAAAACTAGAGAAATCATCGGTAAAGAATACTACATTCCGATGCTCGACGACAAAATCCAGCGAGAAATAAGATACTGCACACCATGCATAGTTTCAAACCGCAAGCTGGGTAAAAAAGAAGGAGAGCTACATCCATTGCAAAAAGAAGAGGTGCCATTACTTTCTTGGGCCTCTTGAGTCTACACATCGGCAGTACAACCACATCCTGGCAGTGATTGACGGTTTCACTAAGTTCTGCACTCTGTACCCAACAAAGACAACGTCTGCGAAAGAGGTAATCTTGCGACTGCAAGCTCAGGCTAATATTTTTCGAAATCCATTTCAGATCGTTTCCGACAGAGGTTCCGCATTTACTTCAGGCGACTTCAAGCAATACTGCGATGACGAATACATTAGGCACCAAACTGTCACCACTGGCTTGCCACATGCTAATGAGCAAATAGAACTACTCAACGCCATCATAATATCAGTATTCTCCAAGCTGTCCATTGGAGACCCAAGTAAATGGTAGAAGTTTGTGGATAAGGTGCAGCAAACAATAAACTCTACGTACTGCAGAAGCACACAGATGACTCCGTTCGAGCTACTTGTTGGCGTTGAAATGCGCACAAAGACAGACATTGAACTGAAACAGCTTATCCAAGAGGAAGCTATACAAATGTTCAACGACAACCGAGGCGAGCTAAGAAAGAACGCCAAGCAACAGATCATGCAGCTTCAATAACAAAACAAGAAGTCGTACAACTTGCGACGCAGACCAGCATTAATCTACACAGTTGGCGATCTGGTGACAATCAAGCGAACACAGCTTAGTGGTGGGCTAAAGCTTAAGCTAAAGCCCAAATACTTGGGGCCGTATCGAGCCACCATGGTAAAGGCGCAAAACACCTACGATGTTGTTAAAGCTGCATTCTTCTGCAATGGTCCCAGGCAAATAACAACCTGTGCCGAATACATAAAGCCGTGGATTCCTATGGACAACGCTGCGAAAAGACGTTCGCAAAAACGACGAAACAAGAATTGTTCAAACCTACTTTGCCTTTTGTTCTTAAAAATAAATTTTTAATTAATATTTAAATAAAACCAAAATACTATTCAAACTATCGGGATTTGTTAATTAAGCTTAATCGAACCCCTCATACATATTAAATTTATATTATATTAAACACATTTAATATAATAATAATATATATTATTTTTTTTTTTTTAATAAATAGAACACATCAATGTAAGTAGGTATATGAAGATACATCAAAATTTGCATTTTTATTAATGTAATTGCCGCATATTCAAAATAAATTATAAATTCATTTTGTATTCTGTTTTGTTTGCTATCTAATTAAATTTTAATTACGCACAGCTGATTTATTTACAGATCAACAACCGCACAAGTAAGAATGCTCTAGCCGAGTATGCCCGACTACGAGACTCCCTGCTCCCAACTTGCATTTCAAGCAGTTCAGCGGCAACACAAACAAGCAGCGCACTTAACTCGTAAACTGCTTGTCAAACTGTTGTTACTGCCTACTGAGACGGGGGAAATAGATTCTTCCATAACTTTGGGGCTATTTATCCGATCGTGTTGAAATTTACACAGCTGATCAACATTGTTACAACATATATGTGTAACGAAAATCAAAGCTTTATCTTTCAAATTGTGGCTGTAGGAGTTTTGCGGGGGTGCATCCGAAATATGATATAAACTTGATCTGCGTACGGTATACAGCAACCTGCATGCCAATTTTGGTGTCTGTAGCTCTTATAGTCTCCGAGATCTGGGTGTTCATACGGACAGACAGACGGACATGGCTAGTTCGTCTCGGCTGTTGATTCTGATCAAGAATGTATATGGTTTATATAGTCGGAAATGCGCCCTTCTGCCTGTTACACACATTCGCAGTACTTTATAACTCCCTTTTTCCAATTTTTAATGGGAACAGGTAGTAATAACAGCGATTAAAATTAAAATCGCACGGAATAATCGTTTTCCGCGCGCAATTTTGCTTAAGTGGACGCCGCGCTTAAAACAAAACATTTTCTTTCTTTGAGTCTATAGCTCAATTCATTTCAAACAAAACAAGGGATGCTTTATCAAAACCGATGAGCAAATAATGAAGTTATTAGTTCTTCAATAAAAAACAAGTAAGAACGTTGCAGTCGGATGCACCCGACTGCGATATACTCTTTTTTAGCCTCTTTGCAGAGTCAGAAGTGGGCGTGGTTATTGTATTTTTGCTCAAATCTTTCAAGTTTTGCCATCAATTTAAGTTTGGTTGGGCCCATACTACAGGTTTGGGAGAAACAAACATTGCTCACTTGTGGGGGCGGGCGTGGCATAATTATTTTTGTATCCAATCTATTTAATAGGGCAGCAGAAGTCAACCCGCAAAATTTGGTGATTCTAGTTTAAGGGATGTGGAAGATACAAACGTTACTCATTTGTGCAGGGATGGGCGTGGCCAAGTTTTGTTGGGTCAGACCAATCGAGGAGGAAGTGATTATTAGCCCTTGTGTAAAAATTTTCAGTCTTACTGTAAAACTGTGGAAGATATAGGTTCTTACGGTTTGTGTTAGAAGGGATCGGGGTGGGGCGGATATCTTGACATTTTGTCTGCCTATGGTATATATCAGTGTTGCCCACGGCCCGACTCGCGAGTCAGAAAATTTCTCTGCCCAGCCCCTGGCGGCACACCGACAGTGTGAGTATAATCTTTACGCTGCAAACGGTAGTGTGGCTTCGGCAGGCGTCTTCGCTTTGAATCGTGCGCGGGTTTTTTTACACTTCATGTACTTTAGTCAACGATGCGCGAACGAAAATCAAATCAGTTGCTGTTTAGCCACTAACCAAGCAAGGTCTCGCTGCGCTTTTTATAATATGCACTGACAAAAATGTTTTTGGAAAATTGGCAATATGAACTTTTCTTAATTGAAAATATGCTTGGGGATGCGGCATGTTTAATCTGTTCATATATTATTTCAATTTGGAATTTGTTTAATATTACAAGACAAAATACTTAAAATTCGGGGGTAATAGATTCTTCCTTAACTTTGGTGCTATTTATCCAATCGTGTTGAAATTTACACAGCTGGTCAACATTGACACAACATATATGTGTACTTGGAATTCAGTTTCCTGTATACCATACGCAGATCAAGTTTATTTCAAATTTCGGATGCACCCCCCCGCACCCCCGCAAATCGCAAAAGACTCCCACAGCCACAATTTTAAAGATAAAGCTTTAATTTTTGGTACACATGTATGTTTAATCAATGTCTGTCGGATGTGTAAATTTCAACACGATCGGATAAATAGCACCAAAGTTATGGAAAAACTTATTTCCCCTGTCTCAGCAGGCAGAAACAACAGTTTGACATGCACTGTACAAGTTGAGTACGCTGCTTGCTTGTGTTGCCGCTGAACTGCTTGAAATGCAAGTTGGGAGCAGGGAGTCTCGTAGTCGGGCACACTCGACTAGAGTATTCTTACTTGTTTTAATTGCAGTAGGTATACAGTAATGTCTTTTTATAGGCGAATGCAATTTTAAATACTTATGCTCTTAATGGTAAACGGTCAAACGTCAAATGTTGCTTTATTGG
>CATIWZ010000009.1:0-16704 GCA_949708635.1 Hirtodrosophila cameraria
ATATAAGTGTAGACATACATATAAAAAATATGTACATATATGTATAATATATATTAGGAAGTGCAAAGTGCAAACGCTGTGGCAGCATGTAGTATGTTGCAAGAAGGGTTAATACAAGCACAGAGAGAGAGAGAGAGAGACAGAGGGAATGAGAGAGAATGAGAGAGAGAATGAGAGAGAGAGAGAGAGAGAGAGAGAGAGAGGGAGAGAGAGAAGGTTTGGCAAGTAAGCAGCCAACAGTAACCAGTTTAGCAATACCAACAGTTACAACAACAAGCAACAACAACAAATGCATCTGCAACTGCAACTGCAAGTCGAACAATCGTCAAATACACAAAATCCACTTTGCAAATCATCAACAACAAAACAGGAACCAGGCCCCGGATTTGGCCCATGGCCTCAGACGAAGTCTGTGTCTGTATGTGTGTGTGTGTGTATGTATGTGTGTGGATTGTGGAGTGTGTGCAACATGCAACTGGCCTTCCAATGCTACAACGAGCACATTCCAGTCCAAAATGCAGCAAGAAAATGGACAGCCCTGACATGCAGCAAGGTGCCGCGTTTCCAATTCCATTTTCAGCTGCAGCAGCAACAGAAGCACAAAGAAAAAAAATATATATATATATATATATATATATATATACATATGTATGTACACATATAAATCAAATAAAACCGACTGCAATATACTCTGTTACATGAGTACATTCAGCAACTATTTCAGCTCAATAGGAATACAAAAAAAAAATTAATTTTACGTTTCTTTTTCCTTATGATATAGACGCCCGATATTCAAGTTGTCCGATTTGTTGATACAATTTTGTTACACATTTCCTATAAAATTATACAATTTGCGGTATTGAAATTCATTTTCAATGTTTGAAACTTCCTTATTGCTGTTCATACATTTAAATTGAATCCTTTCAATCCTTAATGAAATGCCAGTGCATACAATAAGCAAAGTATAGCCAAAAGTGTTAATAAGGGAAATTCCCATTTGCAATATTTTAACAAAAAGTGGAAACCAGAACGGGCTTGATAATTCAATTTAAAAAATCGCAATTATTAAATTAGAAACTAAGTTTTAGCTAAAAGAGCATAAAAAACAACAACAAATGCATATGTATGCACAAACACACACACCCACACTTGCATGTATGGAAAGCAAACCCCCGGGAAGCAATACCCGAAAGGTAGGGGAGGGAGGCGTCAGTAGGTAACAGCGAACGCAGCCTCCTCCAAAATAATATGCATTGGAATATATCTGGGTAGTCTGCCTGACCCAACGACTCCCACATTCCATTCCCACCCCCCCTTCCACACACCTGACGTTGGGTGGTGGAAATTTCGCCTGGAAGTAGTCGGTTTTGGGTAGAGGTGCAAAATCACACACACACACACAAAGAGCTTTGCATACGCGCCGTATGCAAACAAAACTCGACAAAGCTTTTCTGCCAAAACGCAAACAAAATTAGCCAATCTAGAGAATGAATGAGAATGAAATGAAAACCAAGCCAAATCATACACACGCATACACACACACACACACACACACACACACACACACACACACACACACACACACACACACACACACACACACACACACACACACACACACACACACACGCATACACATACACAAGAATAAACTAAACAAAACGTAAGGAGCTTTAATATAAAAGTTAAGTTCAATTCTGTACATCAAACAAGCAACGAACAACTTGCAACAAGTTTGAAGTTGGCAACTGGCGTCTGCTGCTAAAAATAAAACCAACACACTCGGGCACACATACACACACACACATACAGACACGAGCGCAGCGACGACGACGTCGTCGCGACGATGGCTGCAAAAACCACAGTAAGAGAAAAAAAAAAATGATACGACAGTGATTACGCGATTTTTCCATAATAAATGTTGTGGTAAAGGCGACCTTCCGGTTATGGCTGACGACGTCGTTGTCGACGTCGGCGTCTGTTTCAGCGTCGTCTCGCCAACACACACGAGGCTTCCACAGCGGCACACGAGCACTTGTTCGGCTCAACGACGATGACGACCTTCCTATGCTCACTCGCTTGCTATCTCTCTTTCCCGGCAACGTAGCGGAAAATGTCGGTAAACAGTGCAACCGGTTTTCAATTACACACACATTTCAGTGAGGGAAGCGGAGCTATGCACAGTGGTTCACAGACATGCGAATTGGGCATGCAGTAGTGTTGTCAAACTATCGATATTGGCACCATCGAAAGTTTTGTAAGTTTAAAAAAAAACAACTATGGAATATACTATATACTACAAAATTTAATTTTTCATACACTTTTTATGCGTGAGTTGAAACTAGTCGATGGTCATCAGCTATCATAAGTACCATCGATAGTGCGATTGTTTTGACAACACTAGCATGCAGCCACATTATCGAATTCACAAAGTACAGACACAGTTATGTATTTCAGAATAAATAATTTTTTTTTTTTATTTCAAAGACTTTTTTTAATTGTTTTTTTTTTTATGGTTTAAATGTTTTACCATTTTATTTGACAAATTAAACTCAATATGGCCTACAAAAAAGTCCCGTGCAGTTTATACATATATCTTATAGTTTTGGAAATATTGAATTTGACAATTCGAAAATATTTTTTTTTCAAACATTTATAGTTGGAATTATATTTGAAAATTTGAGAAAAAGTTGAAACAAAACTATCAGTGACCAATTTTATTTTTTTAACGTGTAGATTTATTAAAAATGTTTTGAAAAAGTCATCATTTACTAAAATCTATGACAGGAATTCCAATCAAAAAACCATTTGAGCAATTTAACATTTTTAAAATTTCTGGGGTAACTTAGAAGAAAACCTCATTTTGTGCCAAAGTGCTATTTACAAGTTTTTTCTTCTCATTTTCGTTATATGTATATCTATAGCTAAGTAGAAGTCATCTGCTTGTTAAATGTTTATAAATCATATTAAATTTCAATATTAGATTTGAAATATATATGTATTATATTAGAATCGAATATTTTCACACTTCAATTGCAAATATGCTGGCTGGCACATAGAATAAAAAATTTAAAAAAATTTTAATTTAATATTTTCATTATGAAATTATTTTTGAATATAAGCATATTCCAATTGGTGCGAAAATTAGAAAAAAAATATTACAACAGTGAAATGGAATAATAACACACATTATTTATTTCTATTAGCATTGAATCTCTATAGCATAAGTTATTAATAAAAGTAACAGTACATACATGAAATAAACGCTAATATAATATAACAAAAAAAATTATCAGCATTTTGGCCAAAAAACTTGCAATGTTGGCACCACTATGCAGCGCATCGCCTCGCTTTACTGCGGAGAGCGTTTGAAAAGCTTTGCTCACTGACTCACAGAGTGCGCTGCCGCATTGCGCTGCAGCGACGCGACGCTCGTTTCGTTTTACTAGGCTAATCATGTGTTCTGGTTTCAGATTTGTGCTGTTGCTGTTGTTGTTGTTGCTGTGTTGTCTCCCGTCCTTTGTCTGTGTGTGTGTACGTTTGGAGAGTTGTTGGTGTTGGTTTTGTTGGAGCATTCATTCAACAACCAACGACGACGCCGACAGCGCTGCTTTTGAGATCTTTGCAATTTTGTCGGTCGCTCTTGTTTTTTTTTTTTTTTTTTTTTTTTGGTTTCGCTATGTGTTTGTGTGTGTGTGTTTGTCTGAGAGAGCTGTGTAGCAAATATTTCACACGCTGCTTTGGCTGGCCACGCAAAGGCAAAGCACTTGACTGTTGAGTGGCGGTTGCTGTTATTGTTGTTGCTGTTGGTAAAATGATGTTCACTCTGCTGTTGGGGTTCGTTGCCGTTGGTCGTGTTATCATTTTAGTTGTTGGCTGGCTGGCTGCATGGCGTGTCGTGTCGCTTGCCGCTGCGCCGGGACTTGTCTGGCCTGAGTCTAGGGCGACGACTGAGACGACGCGTCGTTGTCGTCGTCGGCGATTGTAATCGGTTTGAGTTCATTTTCATTTAAATGGAATTAAATATGGTAAATGATGAAATCAAGCTGAACAGCAGGCTTGCCTTCTCATTGCCCCAACATTCCCCCCCATACCCTCACACACTATACCCATGTACATGCCGTGGTGAATTAATGTGGTGAAGGTAGCTAAGTGCGAGTCAGCGAGAGTCAACAAGCTGAGCGCAACAACAACTACAATGCGAGCGAGTAGCATGACAGTTCACAGTGCGCGTAAAGAAAGAAAGCAAGCAACGTAATCTATATAATAAATAAATAATTTGAAATGTACACAAAAACACCAAAACCAAAGGCCATCAAGAATTGAAATGCCAGTCGATGTATATAAAAAAAAGAAGAAAAAAACGCCCGACAGCAATAAAATCTCATCGAAATCGAGATTCGATATTCGAGGGAAAGAACAGGCGCACAGCAAGCGACAGCACAGCGACGATTAACAATTTGCCGCACAAAAAGCAAAAGCAGAGCGCAAGCGAGCTGAGAGTAGAGCGCAAAAAAAATCGATAAACTTGCTGCTGCTGCTGATTAGCAGCAGGCAAAGCCAAAGCCAGACAAAGACAAAACCAACCACCCTGCACAGGTCCCAAAAACCCGATTCCGTTTCCGAACCCACGCAGCCACAGCCGCCGCCGCCGCAGCAGCAGACAAACCAACAGCGAGCGCAACAGCAGCAGCAGCGACGGCCAGCGTACCTGACGCGCGCGTGTAACCGCCAATTTAACAGGCAAACAGGCAGCGCAGCAAGCAGCGCTGCGACGTCAACGTTCGCTGTCAGCCAACCGGCCGGCCTCAGCACGAATGCAACGAACAAAACAGCGTCAGAGAGTGTCAAAAAGAAACAGAATAGGTGTGCGTGTGTTTGTGTATGTGATATGAGAGCGCGCAGCCATTAGGCAGGCAGTGTTGACAATTTAGCCATTTTCACGCCAGTTCTAGATATTTTAAAAAATCTAGCTTCCTTAAAATAAATCAGCTATTTTTTAGCTAATTGATTTTTTCTTTACATTAAAACAAACATTTCTAAATAATTTTTACAATTAAAAAAAAAAGTAAGAATGTCGCAGTCGGATTCTCCCGACTTTGATATACTTTTTTTGCGGACAGACGGAAGGACATTTTACAATCAACCCAATATACTATTACTATTTTTTTTTAATTAAAATTAATTAAATGATTAATTAACTACACGTTTAATTTGATAGATATTAAAATTGTTTTTAGAATGTAGCTTTTAACGTTTTTTTTTATAGCTTTTGTTGATATTTTGAAACATTTATCAATTCTTATGTTTATTATTTTCAAATATAATTAACGCAAATACGTAACAGCTAATTTAACTGTAAATTGGTTATTATTTGTTTTGAACAACTCGACTGCCCTAAGCCCCAAGAGAGCGCTGTCATCAAATATGCTGCCTGCGCTCTTACAAACACACACACACACACACACACACACTCATAACAGAAGTGCAGCATATTCGAAAGAGACAGGTAGACAAAAGACCGCTATAATATGTGGTTCTTGTTTTGTGTGTATCGATATCGTTTTACAGCTGCTCGTTAACATTTCAGTTTTTTGCACATTTTAAATACTCCACCGTACCCCTCCCCCACTTATACTTATAGTTATACTACCGAAAGACATAATATTTACCTACACACGATTTATGAGCACAATATTTGTTGTATGGCGCGTATGCCAAGTAGTGGGTGTTGAGAAAAGGCTAGTAGGCAACCTCAGCCGAAACAAATTTGCGAATCACATCGCCCGAAAACCGAACTCACAGTCCACAAACACTTGGCGAATGTGTACATGTATTGTATATGTATGTATGTATGTATTTATCTACAATAAAACAGATATCGCTAAATGGGCATATTGCGGCACATTTTAAAACGTCAGATACAAAAGAAATAAAAAACCAGTCAATTTTGGAAATGTTAATAAAGCACATTGCAAACACTTCCATATATACATACAGTATATACCAAAACAATTAATTTGTAAAATGTACTAATATAAATAAAAACACATCAAATTTTTTGATGGATGACTGTAGCGTAGTGGGAATGCATTCGGCTCTGACACACAAGAAAATTCGGGTTCGATTCCCAGCCAAGAAAAACCTATTTTTACAGCGTATCATAGTCAATGTTTAAAAAGCAAATCAGTGATTTATATTGAGCACCATTAACTATATATTAAGTATTAATAAATAAATATATTTAATAATATAAAGGTACATAACTAGCATTTTCCGGCGTGCGGTGCTACGCCCCGTATAAAATCATATTCGCACGAAAATGTAACTTCGCACCTAGAACTTTAACTTTTATTGAATTTTCTTATAGATCTTTGAAAATTAACTTGAAGCAAATCGTACGAAAACTCAACTTTCACCCTATTTACCACACACTTCCCGCACAGGTGGGTGAATTTTCCGGAAATTTAGTCTGCAGTCATTGTTGAATTCTCAAAGATTTCTGAAAATGAATTTGTGCCCGATCGGATGAGAAACAGTTTAGTTGAATACAACAATTTTCCGACCATTTTCTGACTTTTCAGGTGTATTTTCAAAAATTTGAAAATTACGGTTTTTACATGTTGTTATGTGGAGGTTGGAAAACGAGTCTGAATCGCACTTAAGCTAAATTTTCCGGAAAATTGGTATGCGGTCATAAACTATTTTTTATATAGACCTTTGAAAGTGATTTTGAAGCTGATCGGATGATAAACAAAAAAGTTGCATACAACATTTTTCCACGAATTTTACACATTTCCCGACCGAATTTTCCAAACTCCGAGAATAGTGCTCACTTTCGGCATTAGACTAAGCTACTGTGAAAATTTCAGCCTTCTAGCTCTGATAGTTTGGGCCCTGCGTTGATCTGCGCCAATCGCCATCGCCAGTGAGGACAAATTCTTTTATATATACATCTCTATGCATAAAATATATTTATATATAAAAATATAATTAGTAATTTTAAAATATTGTCCTTTTTTTTTGATTTTTTTTAATTTTGAATTCATAACAATTAGCAAAATTTTTTATAAATTTCAACCAGTGTACATAAAGTCTTGCGGTTTACACACTTAAGCAATCTTTGCTGTACAGTATGAACAGTGTACCAACAAATACAAATACATATATACATACATATATACATACATACATACATAACAAGGCTAAGCTAAGCTTCACATTACAAATTAGCGCCCCCAAGCGGCCTGTAAAACAATAAGCAACCGCAGCCGAAGGAACAGCAACAACGCGTTCGCTCTTCCGCTCTCTTTTACTTGCTCTCTGAAAATATTTGAAGTGTATGTGTGTGTGTGTGTGTGTTTGCGCGTGTTCTTGTTGCTATTGTGACTTTTCTCATGCCGCACGTTTTTAAGACATTTTTCATGTTACATTTTAATAGCAATAATGTTGTTGCCACTGCTGCTGTTGATGAAAGTTTTCATAGTTTTTGCTGTTACGGTGCTTATTGTGCTTGGGGGCTGCTGTGTCGGTCAGCCAGTCAGCCCCTGAACGCGTTCGCGACATCGAAAATGCGGCCAGCGTCGCTGCAATGACGCTGCAGTCTACAGAATGTAACAGGCGCACAGCACAGGCAAAGCAGTAACAACAACAGCAGCCGCGCGAGAGCGCACAAAATAGCTTAGCGAAGGTAGGAGAGACACCGAGAGTGAGAGAATGAGTGAATGAGAACGGCATTGGTACACAAAGCGAAAAAGTAGCACTTGGCTCTCGCGCATGTGTCAGTGTGTTTGTTGTTGCGCGACAAAATGTACCAACTTCGAAAAAATAAGAAAAGCAAAGTACAGTGGTCGTTCGCAAATCAGAACGCTTCGGTTCCACAATAGTTTTCATTTGCGATACATTTTTATTTCCTAACGTTTCTTTTTGAATTTAATTAATGATTTTGTTAAAGATATCTGAAATCAAATGATTTAATTAGCCAATTCCATTGTCCGATCCAAATAAATATAGGTACACATAAAAAATACACTTTTGCAGCATTTGAAATCAGTTTCATTTGTTTTAACGATATTTTCTTTGAGGATATTTTTGTAGTTATAATTATTTATTTAATGTCGAGTTTTTGATTCCAATTGTGGAGCTGTCTAATTTCATGAAAATTCTTTTTACAATTTTTAATAAAAAAAAAAAACAATATATGAAAAAAATGTTTCATTTTCAAAACAATTTTTTATACTCTTTTTTATATTGTATATTGTATATATTGGGTTTGTGAAATGTCCGTCTGTCCGTCCGTCCGTCTGTCCGTCCGTTCATCCGTCCGTCTGTCTGTATGAACGCAGTTTTTTTCCACAGTTTTGAAGTTAGGGCAACCAAACTTAGTATACATGTTGGTATATACCATAGTCAAAATGTCAAGATCTTCCCCCCACCACCAATCCTTCCCCCACAAACCGCAAAAAAACTGTATCTTCCACAGTTTTAAAGCTAGAGTAACAAAATTAAGCACAAGGGCCCGTAATTATTAAAACACTAACAAAAAAGAGTTAATCAAAAATTATAACATTTTCAAATAAAAACAAGTAAGAACGTTGCAGTCAGGCTCACCCGACTGCGATACACTCTGTTTTCAAAAATGTGTGTGTCAAAATTTTTTTCTCCAAACTATCGATGAGATCAAAAGTATTCATACTGCAAAATTTGGGGTTTCTAGCTATAAGGGTGTAGGAGATACAGATTTTTCTCATTTGCAGGGGCGGTAGTGGGCGTGGCATTTTTTTTTTTTTTACAGATCGGTCGAGGATGTCATCAGTAGTCTTCATGCCAAATTTGGTTACTCTAGCTGCAAAACTGCAGAAGATATAGATTTTTTCGGTTTGTGGGCGAAGGGGTGGGGTTGAAATCTTGACACTTTGTCTGCCTATGGTATATACCAACATGTATACCAAGTTTGGTTGCTCTAGCTTCAAAACTGTGAAAAAAACTGCGTTCATACGGACAGACGGATGGACAGACGGACATTTCACAAACCCAATATACTCTTTTTTTCCATTTTGGAAAACAGAGTATAAAAAAACAAAGAAATGTTATCTGAGCGTGCCAAAGATATATACCCTTGCAGAAAAGATTTTCATAAGAAAACTTATTTTTCAACTGATTGTTCCTATGGCAGCTATAAAATATAGGGATCCGATTTTGATAAAATTTGGTCAACATGTGAAGAACGTGCTTTAATTTAGATACAGTGAGCTTGGTTGAGTTATCTTGCAAAACAAAACAGTTTTTCACACAAAAACTTATTTTTCAATCGATCGTTTATATGGCAGCTATATGTTATTGTGGTCCGATCTGGCCAATTAAACTATAGGTACTACCTGCAGAAAGAAGAAGCATCTGTGCCAAGTTTCATCAAGGTAGCTCTAGAACAAAGTCCTGAAAAACGCATATAAACAGACAGGCAGATGGACAGACGGACATGACTAGGCTGTTGATGCTGATCACGAGTATATAAAATTTTCATAAATACAAAAAAACGAAGTAATTTTTTTTAGTTTAAACAAATATAAAGTCAAAATTGTCCTTTTTATAATTAAAAAAATAAAAAAAACAACACAAAAATATAAAAGAGAAATGTACCAATTGGTAAGAAAAGTGTGCTAATGTACCAACTACTAAAGTCGTGGTACAATATTTGTATTTTTGCTGTTGTTGCTATTTCTCTCTCATTGTTGTTGTTGTTATTTTGCGCTCTCTATTTCTGTTCAGTTCTTTTTCTTCTTTTTTTTTGCCACCATAAAAATGTATGTAATTTGTTGTTTCTTTTTTTTGTTGTTGTTTAATTGTGTGGGGTCACAAGCTTTTAGTTTTGGTTTGTTGTAGCATGTAGCTTTGATAGTAAAAATGAAAATTGTTTAGGCTTAGCTCACCGATTTTCCACCGCTGATAATGCGACTCAAATCGCTGGCGTATCTTTTGCTGCGCATTCTTTGCAACAAGAACAATAACAAGAACTTTGATAATAAGTAACTTATTGTTGATTGCTCGTTGAGTGCGGCCGCTGTCGCTGCTGCTGCTGCTGGGCAGACCGAGCGGTCGCTGCGGGCGAGGGGGGTTTGAAGAGTTTTGGGGTGCTACTTATTATTATTATTATTATTATTAAAGCAGCTGCTGCAAATGCGACGAGCGGCAGATGAAAACCATCACTTCCGGAGGCGCTTCAAGTACTGAGGAATGTTGTATATACATAAAGCTGTGTATGTGTGTGCGCGCAGCAACAGCAAAACCAGTAGCAGCAGCAGCAGCAAAGACGCCGACGTCAACGTCAACGCCAACAGCAGCAGCAGCGATAGAAAAAAAATCAGACAAAACTCAACACAGCGAATGAGCCACGCAAAATAAAAGGAAAAGCAGCTTCGTAAAGCACAACCAAAGTAGTGGGCAGCGGCATGGGTAAAGGGGGGGTCTGCAAGGGGGGGTGGGGGAAAGGGGGTAGGTGGGTTGGGAGGTGCTGCTTGTATTTGTCTGAAGCGAGTGTATGTGTGTGTGTGTGAGTGTGCATGATGAACTGCTTGAAGGCGCAGCAGAGCTTCAGCTTGAAAAAAAGGACCTGGTCTGTCTGCGTATATGTGTGTGTGTGTGTGTGTGTGTGTGTGTGTGTGTGTGTGTGTGTGTGTGTGTGTGTGTGTGTGTGTGTGTGTGTGTGTGTGTGTGTGTGTGTGTGTGTGTGTGTGTGTGTGTGTGTGTGTGTGTGTGTGTGTGTGTGTGTGTGTGTGTGTGTGTGTGTGTGTGTGTGTGTGTGTGTGTGTGTGTGTGTGTGTGTGTGTGTGTGTGTGTGTGTGTGTGTGTGTGTGTGTGTGTGTGTGTGTGTGTGTGTGTGTGTGTGTGTGTGTGTGTGT
The DNA here is from genome assembly GCA_949708635.1 of Hirtodrosophila cameraria. Classification (NCBI taxonomy): domain Eukaryota; kingdom Metazoa; phylum Arthropoda; class Insecta; order Diptera; family Drosophilidae; genus Hirtodrosophila; species Hirtodrosophila cameraria. Next base: position 10,899 of record CATIWZ010000009.1, read on the forward strand.
GTGTGTGTGTGTGTGTGTGTGTGTGTGAATGTCATTGCTGTTATGAAAGACATATATATTCAAACGTACATATGTATGTATGTATGTACATTGTACAATACATACATACATTATAGCAAATGTTAATGTTAGCTGCTCTAAATAGGCTGCTGCATCGGCGTTAGAATCACAATCAGGTTGCAGAATCAATTATGTGTACATATGTTTGTATGTATGTATACACAATGAACATATATGTTCATATGTATGTGTAAATTGAACATCACATAGGAAAGTTCAAAATTAACTGGTTCTCAAGAAGTGACACAGATTTGACAGATTTAAAAAAAATATAAAAATAAAAGCAAATATCCAAAATTCTCTTTGCGTTCGAAAAAAACATTGCACAACGAAAAAAGTAAATTAAATTAAATAAATAAAAATAAAACTAAAGAAACACGTTAGAAACTGTTCCATTGGACTTTTACTTCTCGACTTCCGAATACCGCTGTTCTTTGCCCATCTGCAAATTGTCGAAACTTTCGAAATGAAGAACTAGTTTGTTGTATCTGTCGAAATCGATTTATTGCAATAGAAAACAGCTGTTCATTGCACATCTCGAACTTGTCAAAGCTTTCGAAATGAAGAACTAGTTCGTTCTATCTGTTGATATGGATTAATCATCACAGAAAACAGCTGTTCTTTGCCCATCTCGAAATTGTCGAAACTTTCGAAATGATAAATTCAGAACAGGTAATTTGTTCCTTCTATTTTTTTTTTTTTTTTTGTCCTGGTCATGCATTACAAATTTGCTTAGATCGTACAATTTAATTATACTTAACACTTAAACAACAACAATCTCTGAATCATTATGCACTAAATTAGAATTTAAAATGTTTTGGTTTACTTGCATTCTAAATACGCAAATCGTTTGCAACTGCAAGAGTTTATCGGTTTTCAGAACATATCAATTAATTTCACTCTTGATCACATTCAGAAGAGCAGATGAAAGATGTATGTATTTTCCCCTGTCTAAACACTATGGTTAACAATTATTTTATTATAGTAATTATTTATACTACTGCACATATAACAATTAAAAATAAAAGAAAAAAGATAATGTCATTTGGGATTTATTTTATATATTTTAAAATTGTTTCAGAATTAAGATATAACATTTTATATTTACACTATTAATATTTCGTCATTTTTTAAATAATTTGTAACTTTAATTTCAATTAATGTAAAAAGAAAGTGAATAATACATACATATATAATTAAAGCTTGCAAAGCAAAAACCACTTGTTGCTACCAAAAATGAGATATACATTTTATACACAATATACATTTTTAAGCACTCTAAAAAAAAAAGAACAATGAAAAAAAATCGAACGAAATGCAAAAATGTTGAGTTTGTTTTTAAGAGCAGATTTTAATGTGCGTTTTTTGTTGTTGTTGGTAATATAATATTTACCAGTAGATTTCTTAGTATCATACTTCTTGAAGAGCAACAAGAAGAAAGAACCGAACACGAGTCGAATAACGATTATGATAACGAAGCTGATAACGAAGATGATGATGATAATGATGGGTTAAAGATGAAGTTGAAGTTAGAACTTGGCTAAGCTGAGTCTAAACTAAAAGTCTAAAAGACATCTGCTCAATATATATGTTGATAACTGGGGAACGCCCCGAGGTCTAGACAGGGTCTAGGTTATGTATACTATCTATATACATATTTCTTTGGAGTTTTTTCTTGTTTTTTGTTTTTGTTTGACTGCACAAAAGTTCACAAATAGCCGGAGCGCGTATAAGGATACAGAACGAGGCACGACGGACCTTTAAGTGGCAATGGCAATGCCAAACGCAGCCGATACAAAATATATACACACACACACACGGATATAGTCCCGTTGCAACGATGTGTGCGTGTGTGTGTGTGTGTGTGTGTGTGTGTGTGTGTGTGTGTGTGTGTGTGTGTGTGTGTGTGTGTGTGTGTGTGTGTGTGTGTGTGTGTGTGTGTGTGTGTGTGTGTGTGTGTGTGTGTGTGTGTGTGTGTGTGTGTGTGTGTGTGTGTGTGTGTGTGTGTGTGTGTGTGTGTGTGTGTGTGTGTGTGTGTGTGTGTGTGTGTGTGTGTGTGTGTGTGTGTGTGTGTGTGTGTGTGTGTGTGTGTGTGTGTGTGTGTGTGTGTGTGTGTGTGTGTGTGTGTGTCCTGGAAGTACGAGCAGTAGTAGGCAGGATGTAGGGTAAGCCGGTAGGGGTCGCAGAATCGGGTCGTCCTTTTTGGTCGGTTTGCTTTGGTTGGGTTAAGTTGCGTGGGCTATGGTGGGGATGGGGGTATGTGCGTGGGCGCCAAAGTTATGGGCTAAATAGAATCAGAAATTTTTGGCCCATAAAACGACAAACGACGAAGCGTTGCGCGACAACGCGCTTCAAATGGGTGGCAAGAGTTGGAAAGAGAAACAGAGAGGCAGTGGGGGAGTGACAAGAAGAGGTCAATAGGAGAAGAGAGGTTGTGTGCAGTTCCTGACTGCAGGCTGGAGAACTCGGCTCGGTTCAACATTTTTAGGGTAGTGAGGTGTGTACATTTAATAAAACGAACACACACATACAAATGCGACAGGAATATTGGAAGTTAGAGCCGAGAAGAAACGAGAGCCGAGAGGAGGAAGGAGCAGAAACAGGAGGCGAGCGGAGGCAGGAGCAGAAACAGGAGCAGAAACAGGAGGCGAGCGGAAGAAGGAGCAGAAAGAGGAGGACGGAGGAGCTTTGAAAAGAAGCAGTAGACGAGCGGCGGAAGGAGCAGAAACAGAAGGCGAATGGAGGAAGAAACAGGAGGCGAGAGGAGCAATGAGAAGAACCTGGAGACCAGAGGCAACGACTGAGAGAGGAGGAAGGAGCGGCGAGGAGTAAGAGATGAGAGACGAGCAGCAAGAAGCAAGAGACGAGCGGCGAGGAGCAAGAGACGAGAGACAGGAGACGAAGAGACGAGCGGCGAGGAGCAAGAGACGAGGGACAGAAGACGATGCGACAGGAGACGAGCGACGACAACAACGTTGCGTGTGCACAGCGAATGGCGTTGGACGTTGACTGAGGGAGCCTGCAGGGAGCCAGGACATCGCCAGCTAGCCAAAAACGGAACGCGAATGGGAATGGGAATGAGAATGCGAAACGATAAGCGAGCACACAGGAAGCAGTCGTTTAAAATTCTGCTGCCTGTTGTTGTTGATTATGATGATTATGATGATTATGATGATGCTGATGATAATGATGATGATGATGGGTAGAAGATGTACCACGTTTTGGCTTACCCAGGCTGGCACAAGATGCACTAAAGCGAGACAGCAAGCTGTGGTGCAAGTGCAACAAATGAAAAGGCTGGCAATAGACGGAAATTAAAAAGAGAGCGAGCAGCACTAAGAAAGAGAGAGTGAAAGAGAGAGAGCGAGGGAGAATGAGAGAGAGAGAACAAACGCTTCATGCGTGCTTTGCTGCTATGCAAAATATAAAAAAAAAAAATAAAAAAAAATAGCAAAGGATGGCCAAAACAAAAAGCAGGACACGCAGGACACCAAAACAACAAAAACAACAACAGCAACAAGCCGACGAGGCAACAAGAGGAAACAAGAGGCTAATGAAGTGTAGAAAGGGTTGCTAAGCTGCAAATTGATGCAACTAGGCGAGTGTGTGTGTGTGTGTTTGGTTTTAAAGGGTGTTCAAAAAGGCAAAAGCAACCGAAGGAAGTTGCATAGTTGCCGCCTTCCTTTTGGATTAAAGTTAAAGTGGGTGCAGCAAAAACAACAAAAATATAAAAATATAGTTGAATGTTGGCTTGGGCTAAAACTGCGGCAACTGTAGATTTTGTAAGGCGTCAAAGCGAGACAGGAACAGGTGTTCGCTATATGCAGGATTCAGCCCCCCCTTTTCTTTTTTTTGCTCTGTTTGCAGTTATGGTTAAAGCTCTTTTCTTAACGTTTGCTGGCTCTAAGTAGACTAGGTTCCTGCACAGTTTTTAAGCTGCTGTCGACAATTTAACTTTTACTTCAGCTGAGGGATTGTTAGCTGTGTCAGGTGGCTTGCATTGAGTGTCCTTCCAGCTGGTTGCAATTTTGAGTGCCTGCATGCGGAACTAAAGGCTACACTTTGCTTATGCTTGAGAGTTCATAAGTTGCGCTAGACCAAAGTATATAATTGCATGTATATAGCTCAAAAAAGAGTCAATTAACATAGCTTATTATGCGTTACGTTTTGTAATAAGACTAATGACAGGAACTTAGCTCAAAATTCTTTAGTTGGTTAACACAAAGGAACGGTATTGTGTATGTATGATTTAACTACAAGCCAGCGTCCAATACTCTTTTCAAATCACAATTTTCTATAAAATGTCATGGTGCTCGAGCAGGGACTCGAATTAAGTAAGTGTTTTTGATTTAAGAATTGTTGCTAACAGACTATTCAATTAACTTGCGTTAATTTATGTCAGATGACTTGAAGGTATTGACACATAGGAACGGTATTGTGTATATATTTGCATGATTTAACTGCAAGACAGCGTCCAATACTCTGTTCAAATAACAATCTTCTATAAAATGTCATGTCGCCCGAGCAGGGACCCAAATTATGACAGGAACTAAGTAAAGTGCTCAAATATAAGTTGAATAACTCATAGGAACGGTATTAGGCTATTTTTATTTGTTAGTTGTATGGATTACCTGCAAGACACCATTCAATACTATTTTCAAATCACAATCTTCAATAAAATATCATGGCGCCCGAGCAGGGACTGAATTATGTTACTATATTTTTAGCTAAACAATTGTTGCTAACAAGATAATCAATTACCCTGCGTTATGTTACGTAATAAGACATCGCATAATGTTTGCAAGCACCCAAAATAGTTTTTTGTCGTAAGTCGGGCACATGAGGTAGTTGGAAATGTTTAGCGTAACAATGTTTGCTTAAAAGTGACTTTGGTTATGTGACATTTGAAGACATGTGTATAGTTGCGATAATAGCTTATGTTAAGTTCGCATTAAACTACGTAAGTGAAGAATATAAAAATAGCTTATCTATGTTGTTGATACAAGTAAGAGATGCTTGCTATCTGTCAACTTATTGAAAGTTAGTAACAATAGTTAAGGCAAAACATGGTCCCTGCTCGGGCGCCATGTAATTTAACAGAACAGCGAGTTAGAACAATAGTTTGTGAGCAAGAGAGTGTGAGAGAGAGGGGGTGAGAACTGAAAACTGGCAAAATAAGCTAATTAATGAGCATTTATGATTGTTTATGACTAGCAACAAAACCACAGCAACATAATCGAGTCTCTGCTCGGGCGCCAACATATTTCAACATATTAGGATGATAGAGCAATAGTTTTTAGAAGAGAAAGATAGCAAAACAACAAATTGTACACTGGCTCGCAGGCAAATCAAGCTAATCAGCGAGTATCTATAATTGTTTTATGGCTTTGCTAAGGGGCGTGGCACCTGTTCGGCAAATTGAATGTACCATTGTCTTATAAGTAACGATAAAGTGCCAAATGCTGGCAGGCAGCTCAACCAAAACGACTGTGTATGTGTGTGTGTGGGAGTAGATATATTTGTATGTGTGATTAGTGTATGTGTGTGTATTGCATGTGATGCATGATGCGCGCGCGCTGCACATGGAAAACATTGCACAGTGCCAAACGAGGAGAGTACAATGGGAATGAGGCTTCGGCTTTGGCCAACGGCACCTAACGGGGACTAACGGGTAATGGTCGGCGGCTTTCGGTGCGGGCTTTCAATCAGCACTGGCTGTTGCCACGGATTTTGCCAAATCGTGGAA
>CATIWZ010000010.1:0-16864 GCA_949708635.1 Hirtodrosophila cameraria
GATTCGGGGTGAACATGTGAATAAAATACCGCCAACAGCCAAACACTTGAAATAAATACACGCTCAACTAAATGATTAAAACTATATGTATTTAATGTAGTGTAATTGTAGCAGCGGTTGTACACTGTGCACGCACAAGTATTTCAGTATGAATTACAGGCGGTTTTATATCCTATAAGGAGAAATACAATATTATAAACTTAAAATTAAATTGTTCACTTTACTTACGCTTCGTTGCGTTCTACCCTTTCGTTCACAATGTCGATTATAAATCAATCGATCTTACAATAGTTCTCTTACAATTAAATAGTTCATTCGATATATCGATATTTCACGTTAAACAGGGCTGCCACCAGGCATCAAAAATCTCAAATGTAAACAAACAATATAGTCGTTAAATATTTCAAATGTTAACTTAAATGCTTAAAATCGCTACAACAATTGCTATTGATGGCCGCGCAACAAGTGTTTCCGCAGTAACCGCTACCGATCTCATTAATTGTGCCGCTAAGAGCGCTGTTTCTGCAGTTCAATCACGCAAGTAGTTTTTTGTTGCATACCTGATGATATTGGCGTAAATAAGTTTGTCTTCAAATATAAGCGCGATATTACATCTTTTAAAATTTCTTTTCCCGAGCGCCTTATGGATCTTGTCACGGAGTTGTCATTTTGGCCACTAAGCCTAAGGCTCGATCTAGACATTCCTCTAAGTCGTCCTCTCCTTCAGTGGTATCTGTGGCCAACGTCTCAAAAAACTAAAAGCTTCTTACATTTTACACTACCAAAATGTAAGAAGTCTTCTTAGAAAACTTAGCAAACTTTATACTAGTAGTACAGCGTTTGAAGCCGATATTATTGTTTTCTCTGAAACATGGTTTGATTCTAAAATCAATAATTCCGAAATTTTTGTTGGAATCGATTGCTTAATAATTGCCTGGTTACAAGAACATCGCTACTCTCTGTTCCTGATGATGTATACAATACTTTACAATTTAAACTTGAGCATGAGAATATCCTATAAAGTGACAAATCATTTGTTCCAAAATGTTCTCGTTGTTTCCGTAAAACCAACTTCCCTATGTTAAATAATTTATTATTTGATGTTGATTGGTCATGTCTTGATGCTTGTTATCAATAAAGACTCATCTTTTGATTCGTGTGTACCGTATTCTGTGTGCCATTCTGTCTCTAATCATTCTCCATCGTAAACCATGAAGAACGGTTAGAGGCAACTTTCAACATAAACAAAAAACAAAAATCTTTTTTAAAAAAAGGTTTTCTAAATTTTCTGCTGCTTGATCACATTTTTTTACGCTTAATATTATTTGTTATCGAAACTACCTTGCCCGATGTAAGATTCATTTTAAAAACAAGTAAGAACGTTGCAGTCAGGCTCACCCGACTGCGATATACTCTGTTTTCTGTTTACTGGGGCGGGGGTGGGCGTGTCAAAATTTTTTTCTCCAAACTACCGATGAGATCAAAAGTATTCATACTGCAAAATTTGGGGTTTCTAGCTATAAAGGTGTAGGAGATACAGATTTTGCTCATTTGCAGGGGCGGTAGTGGGCGTGGCATGTTATTTTTTTACAGATCGGTCGAGTATGTCATCTGTAGTCTTTATGCCAAATTTTGTGACTCTTGCTGCAAAACTGAAGAAGATATAGATTTTTGCGGTTTGTGGGGGAAGGGGTGGCGGTGGGGGGAAAATCTTGACACTTTGTCTGCCTATGGTGTATACCAAGTTTGGTTGCTCTAGCTTCAAAACTGTGGAAAAAACCTGCGTTCATACAGACGGACGGACAGACAGACGGACATTTCACAAACCCAATATACTCTTTTTTTCCATTTTGAAAAACAGAGTATAATAATCCACAACAATTATACAAATTAAGGAAATCCTGTTTAGGATAACTGATAATTAATAAGAGTTCGAGGTGTTGCGCACAATGAGAAACTTTTAAAATAGATTTAGCGTGGCGATGACCGACGCGAATTATTCCCAAAAATCAACTAACTCTAAAGACCAGAATTGGTTATAATTACAACTAGCCCTATACCCTTAAAGTGCAGAGTCGGCTTTCCCACGGTGCCGCTCAATTCCACTGAAGTTGCAGTCGCCACTGACCCATTCCACGGTGCCGCTCATATTCCAATGAAGTTGCAGTCGCTGTTGACCGCTGTTGAACTTGCTTCGCTGGCGCAAGCCGATATGTGAGCTGCAGGTGTTTGCAACTTGTGTTAACTCCTCCCTCGCTCAAGTGAAGGACGTCCACGGACTTTTTGAAACCATCAATAACACTGTGATAGTTTTAAAAAAAAAAAGACAAGACCAAACTCGACGGTTAAAATTATTTCCTTTCCCTTAGAGTTAATTTAAATTTAAGTATAATTCAAAAGAATTTGTTTCAAAACCATTCGCGTACATTTTTATACCCTTTTTTAATTTTTTTTCCACAGTTTTGAAGCTAGAGCAACCAAACTTGGTATATACCATAGGCAGACAAAGTGTCAAGATAGTTTTTCAGGCAAAAACTTATTTTTCAACCAATCGTTCCTATGGCAGCTATATGTTAGTGTAGTAGTTAGTAGTGGTCCGATCTGGCATATGTACTGCTTGCAGAAAGAATAAGCATCTGTGCCAAGTTTCATCACGATAGCTCTAAAACTGAGGGACTAGTTTGCATATAAACAGACGGAGAGACGGAGATGACGGACATGGTTCGTCTGTTGGTGCTGATCACGAATATACAAATTTTTTTCTGAGACGTGTCCTTCAATGCGTTACACATTTCGTGACAAAATTATAATACGCTTACAAGGGTATAAAAATATAAGATTTAAACCGCAAATGCTTGGCCTAATCCCGAAGCTATATTTAAAATCTGAGGAGATCGGCCTTAATTGAATTTTTCAACTCATTTTTTTTATTTTTTGCTAGGAAGGTTATTTAATACATATGCTATTCTTTGATAAAGAAACACTTTATAAAAAAAAAATAATTTTAATATTTCTGGCAACGAAATATTTTGAGGTGTACATAAAAATAAGTATTTGTAGAAATTTTTTTCAGTGTATTTCGTCGTTGCCATGTCATGAGGGGCTAAATGTTTTAGCCGTAAAACTTTTTAATGTCAATAACTTTTACTCGGATGAATCGACTTGAAAATGTGAATAATCTATTTTGTAAAGAATTTTCCAAATTTTCAACTAAAATTATACATTATTTTAAAAATTTTTTTACCATAAAAAAAGTAAAAAAAAATTTTTTCTTAAATTTCCCCCCTTCAATATTTTTACAAAACTATATACCTCGAATTTCACTTTGGGACAGCAAAGTTTGTTCGAGTTATAGAGGAATATGTAAACAGATGACTTCAAAAATGTGTGTGTGCGTGGTTTCTCGTTATCTGCATTTCGCGTAACTTTGTTGTTTTTAAAGATAACTTAACCAAACTGACTAAATCTAAGTTTCAGCACATTCTATGCATCCTGACATAATTTCATCACAATTGGATTACTATATCTTATAGCCGCCCTAGGATCGATCGGTTTTTATATGAAAAACTTTTCTACTTTTTACGAAATTTAACCAAACTCACTTTATCTAAGATAAAGAACATTTTATGCATGCAGACAACATTTTATACCAATCGGACAACTACAACTTATACCTGCCATAATAATTTCAACAGTTTAGCTTTATTATTTTGGCGGGTAATGACACGAAACGGCTGACGTTAGGAGGTGTCCTAAACTGATGACGCGCAGTGTATGTTATACCAATGTTGATCATAAACAACAAAAATGGTTGAAGAATCTATATTCCCGTCTCAGCAGGCAGAACAACAGTTTTACAGGCACTGGACAAGTTAAATGCGCTGCTTGCTTGCGTTGCCGCTGAACTGCTTGAAGTGCAAGTTGGGAGCAAGAAGTCTCGTAGTCGGGCACATTCGATTTGAACATTCTTACTTGTTTTCTATACTCTGTTTTCCAAAATGGAAAAAAGAGTATATTGGGTTTGTGAAATGTCCGTCCGTCCGTCCGTATGTCTGTCCGTCTGTATGAACGCAGGTTTTTTCCACAGTTTTGAAGCTAGAGCAACCAAACTTGGTATACATGTTAGCATATACCCCACCCCCACCTCTTCCCCCACAAACCGCAAAAACCTATATCTTCCACAGTTTTACAGCTAGAGTAACCAAAATTGACATAAAGACTAGTGACCACACCCTTGACCGACCTGCCAAAAAAAAAAACTCCACGCCCACTACCGCCCCCGCAAATGAGGTAAACCTGTATCTCCTACACCCTTATAGCTAGAAACTCCAAATTTTGCAGTATGACTCCATTTAAACTCTTCGATAGATTGGAGAAAAAAAATTTTGCCCCGCCCGCCCCCGCCCCAGTAAACGAGCGATCATTTTGACAAGTACGCGTCTCGCTCTCCTTTGGGCGTTTGCAGCGTTCTGCACTTAGCAGAAAGAATTTTATAGTTCGTAGCATATATATATAAGTAGTCTTTAAAAGAATTTAATTAAATATACGTACAGAAAACAGAGTATATCGCAGTTGGGTGAGCCCGACTGCAACGTTCTTACTTGTTTTTTTATGGGATTTTATGAAAGGTAAGATGTTGAATTTTTTTCCGTTTCGTCTGTACGCGAGATAACTAAGAATTTCAAACCAGGCGAGAGTACTGTTTTTATATGTCACTTGTGGACAAAAGACTTGTGAGGATATTCAACCCCATTGCAAGATTTGGGCTAATGCTTGTGGTTTTATATTTTTATCGATTCGGTTTTATTCACAAATTTGTTAAGCTTAGATCTTAGCAGATAAGAGCCCACTTGATTTCTTGGGAACTTTTAAGGGTCGAAAACCGATAAGAGCGAGTGCTCAGATTTAACAAAGACGTCCGATCACAATGAGAGTTGTATTTGAACTGTTCAATATATCTTATTTTTGGCCTAGCATCTGTATTTGAAAAGAAAATTTTTGAAGCTTAGATGTATTTGGATATCATCTCTTCTTATTCGAAAAATATTCAAAATTGTGAGCTACTTAAGTTGAGGAAGTTCCAAAGACGCATTGTAATTATTAAAATGTAGGGTTGAGAATATCTTCATATATGTTCGGAAAATGGTGGTCAGAGTCAAGTACTTCGACGGGCGAGTGAAGCTGCTGGCATAAGCTAAGATGTTTAGATTATATCCATATGAATTTTAATACATTTATGATTTACATAATCACTTATAATTTCTAATACTTATTTTCAGTTTAGTAAACGAATTACCAGAGATTGTGCATATGGCAGAGAACCTGACATCTTCCCCAGGAAAGTCATTTATTGAAGAAGATGTCTCCAAAATGCATTCAACAGATGAGCAAATTGTACAAAACTTGGATACGGTCGATTTGGATAATTTGTTTGCGTTTTTGACCGAGGCTACAAGTACACAACGTAGCTCACTGTTTGGAGAAATAAATGACAAAGTCAGTCATTTGGACCAGGATCCTAATAACGAAGTAAGTTTATACATCTGTTAAAAGCCAATTATATCCCAGACAAGACGTGTTAATGATAATAATTTTTAATTCGCGAATTGTCTCTAAAGCTAACTGCAGATTCACCAGCATGTTGTGCTCCAATTTCTAATTCCAAACTTTGAATACAGGTTCCTGAATACCGTACGCAGATCAAGTTTATTTCGAATTTCGAACGCAACGCCCCCGCACCCCCGCAAATCCCAAAAAACCCCCACAGCCATTATTTTAAAGAAAAGATAAATCTTTGATTTTTGGTACACATATATGTTGTAACAATGTTGATCAGCTGTGTAAATTTCGACACGATCGGATAAATAGCACCAAAGTTATAGAAGAATCTATTACCCCCGTCTCAGCTGGCAGAAACAACAGTTTGACAGGAACTAGACACTTTAAGTGCGCTGCTTGCTTGTGTTGCCGCTGAACTGCTTGAAATGCAAGTTGGGAGCAAGGAGTCTCGTAGACGGGCACACTCGACTAGAGCATTTTTACTTGTTTTACTCTTGCAGAAAGTACTATAATTTTGTCACAAAATGGTTAACGCATGAAGGAAGACGTCTCAGAAAAAAGGGCTGTATATTCGTGATCAACAGCCGAGTCATATCCGTCTGACTGTCTGCTTAGATGCGAACAGACTAGTTCTCAGTCTTAGAGCTATTGTGACGAAACTTGGCACAGATGCTTATTGTTTCTGCAAGCACTACATTTGTCAGAATTTGTCAGATGGGACCACTATAATTATGCTGCCATAGAAACAATCAGTTGAAAAAAATTTTTTTTTTTGAACAACTTTTTTTGTGTTTTAAGATGGCTTAACCAAATTCACTTCATCTTAGCACATTTAATACACATTTTATACGTGAGTACTAACTTTTATCAAAACCGGGTGACTGTATCTTTTAGCTGTCATAGGAACAATCTGTTGAAAATAAGTTTTGTATGAAAAGCTCTTTTGTTTTTCAGGATAACTCTGCCAAACTGACTTAACCTATGTTTAAGGACAGTTTATACATGCTGACAAAATTTCAAAAAAAATCTGACTTCTATATCTTATAGCTGCTATAGGAACGATCGGTTGAAAAGGAGTTTCTGTACGAAAAACTTTTGTGTTTTTCAAAATATCTCGACCAAAGCACGTTCTACATATGTTGACCAAATTTTATCAATATCGGATCAGTACATCTTATAGCTGCCTAGGAACATGCAGTTGAAAAATAAGTTTTCTTAGGCAAATCCTTTCTGCAAGGGTATATGTATGTGAATGATTATATTATTAACAATATTCTTTATTGAATAATTGTATGTGTAATGTGGACAAAAACTAATTATTATGTAATGTAGTATGTATTTTAAAGATAAATTTGATTGACCGCAAGACAACGTTAAACGGCTTCTGCACAATATCGATCTGCATTCACGGCGGTTACAACTTTACAACCTTACGACTTTTTCCGATCTCTGCTTCCGACTGAATATCGACCTCTCTTCGCGACTGACTTCAACCGACTGCTACTCTGCTAATCTTAACAGCTGTTAGCCTGCTGTTAAATCCTGCTTAGCGCTGCCAACCTCTTTACATGTATATCTAATATTTAATAAGATAATATTTGTTTCTTGTTGCTTTTAAAAAAAATTAAAATAAACTCACTTTATCTTAGATAAAGCACATTCTATAGATGATGAAGAAATTTCATCAAAATCGGACGACTATATCGGTTGAAAAATATGTTTGCGTATGAATAATAAGTTTTTTGTTTCTAAATTTATATTTACCAAACTCACCTAATCTGTGTCTTAGGATATTATTTACATGTTGATTAAATTGATTTGCCATAAGAACGATAGGTTGAAAGTTATCCAATCGGTGCTTTAGCATTATCTTAGCATTTTCACAAAATTTCATCGAAATCGGACGACTGCATATTATAGATGCCATTTGCACAATCAGTCAAAAATGAGTTTTTGCATGAAAATAAGTTTTTCCATATAAAACTTTCGTTTAAATTGATGTCTCAACCAAAGTCAGGAATTAAGAGCTTATTACTTTTTATTTAAATTTGTCAAATTTGAAAAAAATCAGGCGACTTTATCAAGGGTGTAATTGAATGATGACGACAATGAAGACAACCTCCGGCGTTAACCAAACTTTGCTGTTGTGATGAGGCATATTTTAAAGGGTTCCCGACAAAATTTCAGCCTTATCGATGTCTTAGTTATCGTTGAACAATCGGATAACTAAGTCAAGGTGCTTTTGTAAAAATGGGAAAAGTTGTATATAATTGTTTTCGAGTGGTTTTCGGTTTTCAACAGAGCTGTTAAGATAACATTTCGTACCGAAATCATTTTTAATACTCTGTTTTCCAAAATGGAAAAAACGAGTATATTGGGTTTGTGAAATGTCCGTCTGTCCGTCTGTCTGTCCGTCTGTCCGTCCGTCTGTATGAACGCAGGTTTTTTCCACAGTTTTGAAGCTAGAGCAACCAAACTTGGTATCAGAGATCGAAAATACCTCACTCCACTTTGAAGGGTTGCAAAAATTACTGTTATTCTCGGAGACTATGAATAACGCACACAACAGAGAGCGTGCGTTCTGTTTTAAGTGTTTGTGGTTTTGCTCAGTGAGAAACGGTTATTTTCGCATTTATTCTGTTTCTGTCTTCCAAAGACACTTATTTTTGAGAGAAAAAATATAAGTGTCTTTTTATGAACACAAATAGTTTGAGTTATTTTGCTTCTGTGACAGAAGTTTTGTCTTTCAGTGGTCGTTGATCTGAGAAGTTGAAAATTTCGATGTAGTTCATGGTCGTCTGCCATTAAATACAAATATTTTGGAATTTTATGCTCAATTTAAATTTAAAGCACCATTTATATATGATCTCGTGTGCACTGTATTATCCACACCTGCTACTCAGGTGTCTGTAGAAAGAGCATTTTCTACATTCAATTTTGTCTATAGCGATAAGCGCTACAAACTAGGCAGAGAAAACTTAAACTCGCTAATCATTGTTAAACTTAATTAATAAAAATAAAATTTAAAAAAAAACATTAATAAATAACGATGTAGCCTTATTTTTTTTTAAAAAATATAATAAAAATAAATATATATATTTATTTCAAATCAAGAAATATCTGCTTTTTTTAACATAAACATCACACAATATCCACAAGATAAATTAACATAACATAAATATAAGCAAAATTCCACTTATCCACAATCACTTTCGTTTTTCTGTTATACTTTAACTGTTAAAAGAAGACACTTTGAGCATATGTTGATGTTCAAAGTGTTTTTGGCGGACATATATTTATTTCTCTCAACAGAATACGCTCAAGAGAAAACAGACGCGCAGCACGCAATATAATTGAGCACGGTGAGCAACGGTTATTGCTCATGATTTTTGTGTTTCTCTCTGTGGCAAACACATTGAAAATAAGTGGAGTGAGTTATTTTCGAGCTCTGCTTGGTATACATGTTGGTATATACCATAGTAAGACAAAGTGTCAAGATCAAGAGCGATGATTTTAGGTATAAAAAGTCAATCTGGATTTTACAGTTGCCACAAGTGCACCCAACGTGGTGAGAGGCTCCAAAACAGAATAGTTTTTGGACTAGCCAAAAATGAAGCTCGAACCACCGAAGGATATCGATGCCGAGCATATCCAGAACATCACACTGCCCAAAATCCAAATTTATTGGAGCTGCTGGAAGTGGACATGGACCAATCGTTCCTGGACTCAGAACGGCACACCCACTTCCTAAGTCTAAGTGCAGCAATTCAAATGTTGATTTCTGGTGAACGGGAGTATATTGATGAAGCGGAGAAGTTACTGCATGATTTTGGAAAAAAAATACCCTGACTGTACAAAGAGTCATTTTTAACATACAACATACATTGTCTGACGCACTTAGCTGAGGAGGTTAGAAATATTGATTCCTTGAACAAATTTGACGCATTCAAATGCGAAAATACTTTGCAAAAAATAAAACGGAAAATAAAAAAGAAGCACAGTTTTTGTAGTCAAATTTATAATAGAATAGTAAAAGCAAGCCTAATTGATAAAAGCAAATATTCAAAGATATAAGACTACAAAGTTGGCGAGTTCAAAAATGGCTCATATATATTTCTTGAAACAAGTAATTTTTTTTTTCTTTAAAACACCCTAAAATTTTTACTGGTATAATGGCAAAGTCTTCCAAATTAAAGAAATACGCCTATCTTCGGAAAAATATGTTGTGTATGACTGTCCCATAATGACTCAAAGCTTCAATGTGAAATTACGAAATATTTTCACGGCTTCTTCAATTGAGTTTGTTAAGAAAATAAGTTAAATAAGTTAAGTAATATAAGAAAAATTTTTAAAACTTAAATAGGTATAGAACTGTATTTTGAGTTGCCCATCAATTAAAAATATAATAAGATGTAATAAACGGATTTTTATTTTAATCGTTTTTTTTATAAGCACCAAATCTTTTTGTCGCTTTTTACTCCCTGTTCCCATTAAAAATGGGAAAAAAGGGAGTTATAAAGTACTGCAAATGTGTGTAACAGGCAGAAGGAAGCATTTCCGACTATATAAACTATATATTCTTGAACAGCATCAACAGCCGTGACGATCTAGCCATATCCGTCTGTCTGTCTGTCTGTCCGTCTGTCCGTATGAACACACAGATCTCGGAGACTACAAAAGCTAGTGACACCAAACTTGGCATGCAGGTTCCTGTATACCATACGCAGATCAAGTTTATTTCAAATTTCGGATGCACCCCCCCCCCCCCCCACAATTTTAAAGATAGAGCTTTAATTTTTGGTACACATGTATGTTTAATCAATGTCTTTCGTAAAATTTCAACACGATCGGATAAATAGCACCAAAGTTATGGAAAAACTTATTTCCCCTGCCTCAGCAGGCAGAAACAACAGTTTGACATGCACTGTGCAAGTTGAATACGCTGCTTGCTTGTGTTGCCGCTGAACTGCTTGAAATGCAAGTTGGCAGCAGGGAGTCTCGTAGTCGGGCACACTCGACTAGAGTATTCTTACTTAAAACATATTCGCACGAAAATTTAACTTCGCTCCTACAACTTTAACCAACAGTTTTCTACCCTACAGGGTACATTTTCCGGAAAATAGGTATGCCGTTTTAAACGAATTTTCATATTGATCTTTAAAAATGAGTTTGAAGCAAATCGCACAAAAACTCAACTTTGGCATTTTTGCCACCCACTTTCCACCCGGAAATGTGAATTTTTCTGAAAATTGGTATGCAGTTTTTAATGAATTTTCATATTGATCTTTCAAAATGAGTTTGAAGCAAATCGCACAAAAACTCAACTTTGGCCTTTTAACCACCCACTTTCCACCCGGAAATGTAAATTTTCCTGAAAATTGGTATGCAGTTTTAAATGAATTTTCAAATAGATCTTTGAAAATGAGTTTGAAGCAAAACGTATAAAATCTCAACTTTCGCCATATTTACCACCCACTTTCCACCCAGCGGGGTGAATTTTCTGGAAAATTGGTATGCAGTTTTAATTGAATTTTCATGCTTTCAATTATTTTTCTCTATTCAGTTTTTAAAGTCTTGTTATTGTTCTCATTTTCAATTTTTTCATGCTTGCCTTTTTCATTTGATTTAAAGTTAATTTTGTACTTAATAACGATTGAGTTAAAATTGTTCTCAATTCAAGTTTTTTTTTGACAATTCATTCTCAATTTTTTTCGTTCCGTTTTTGAGAACGTTTTGACTTATTTTTGCTTATTCTCTCTCTGTACAATTTTCTTGTATTCAAAAAACAGGTAACCACTTTACAATGTGTAAAGTTGATCTGAAGAGTCTCCAAGAAGTTTTCATATTTGGGGTCCTACAAATTTGCCCACTTTTATCTTAGCGTCTGACAAATTTGAAAATAGATTTCTCAAATAACAAATTGCATCGCCATCTTTCGGTAGAGCTTTTACAAAGTTATTGAAAAGTTTTAGTTTAATATGTAACGGTGGCAGAATAATTTTGTCCTTTTCAACGAGTGGCTCGAATCTTACATTCTGAGTTCCCACTGCGAAATCTGTTCGTTCAGGCCAATTCTGTCTACAATAATGATCGTTTCGTGCCCGACTTTCCCATTTACATTAAAAGCACATATATTTTGTATATCCTTGCTGTATGCCAGTAACCATAGCAACAACTTTTAGTTCGGTTCAAATTTTCCACTAATGTTCCTTGTATTTGAAAAGATTTAAGACCATGACCATTGATTCATATGATTCCTTCAGATTGACTGCGTATACCAATGGCATTGAAGGTTTCTCGTTGCCCTGATGCAACAGTACAGCTTTTAAACTAAGTTTATTACTGTCGATAAACAATCGCCATTGAGAAGGATCATATGATTTGTCGAATTCTAATAATCCTTGAACATCGTGGAAAAGTCAGACATTTTCTTCTTACGAGTAGTATTTAGAGAACGCCAGGTGGCGGTGTCTGAAGAACGTAACTTTCACATCAGTCTCCAAGTTGTTTTCCTGCAAACGTGCTTTGTTCTTTGATAGATCTAAACCCCTTATTAGATCATTAAGTCTAGTTCCAAATCACTCCCACTTGACTCAGTAGATTTACTTGACTCTTGCACTTCCTGAGATTTGTTTGGGCAAGCAGGCCGCTGAACGGAAGGTAAGTGTTCAACTGGCTTTGTGAAGTAAGGGACTTCAGGATATTCAGCTCGGCGCACAAATCCGCGGTTTTCTACTTTTTTCAAGCATTAATAACACTCCACATCGTGAAATATTGCCTCTTTAAAAGCTCCAGGTTAATCAAATTGCATTTTGCAGCTAAAAAGAAATGATAAACTGTTTTTTCAAGCTAAGGGTTAAATGCAGTGAATACTTTGCCCAACCATACCAATTTCAAGCCTATAAACGAAATATCAAGAATCCCAATCTGGAGATATTTACAATTTTCTAAAGTCACTTTCGAAGTTAGTGAAAAAAACCGTATTGTTTTTAATATCTCGAAAACGGTCACACTTTTTTCACTTAATTTTCGAATTCATCTGGCGAAGCTAAGAAATGACTCTAAAAATGCCAAGATCCTAGCATTTTTAAAAATTGTTTTACAATCTCTTATGATGAAAATTTTTAAATGTTTTGTTTTAGTAGAAAACCGCGTTTGAAATTTTGATTCAAAATGGATGTTCTGGTGGATTTTGGAACATAATATAACTTATTCAAAAAAGTAAACTTTTTAAGAATCCGAAATCTGGTTTCGAAGTTATTGAAAATTCTCTGAGAGTACCTTTTTTTTCATTTAGATCGAAAACGAGCTCGCGAATGTATTTTTTCAAACTTTTTTTTCGGAATCAGCGACTGATTTTGCATAAGAAAACAAGTAATAACGATGCAGTCGGGCTCACCCGACTGCGATATACTCTGTTTTCTGTACGTATATTAAATTAAATTCTTTTAAAGATTACTTATATATATATGCTACGAACTATAAAATTCTTTTCACTAAGTGCAGAACGCTGCAAACGCCCAAAGCAGAGCGAGACGCGTACTTCTCAAAATGATCGCTCGTTTACTGGGGCGGGTGTGGGCGTGTCAAATTTTTTTTTCGCCAAACTATCGATGAGTTCAAAAGTATTCATACTGCAAAATTTGGGGTTTCTAGATATAAGGTTGTAGGAGATACAGGTTTACCTCATTTGCAGGGGCGGTAGTGGGCGTGGCAGTTTTTTTTTACGGATCGGTCGAGGATGTCATCAGTAGTCTTAATGCCAAATTTGGTGACTCTAGCTGCAAAACTGCAGAAGATATAGATTTTTGTGGTTTGTGGGGGAAGGGGTGGGGGTGGGGGGAAATCTATACACTTTGTCTGCCTATGGTATATACCAACATGTATACCAAGTTGCTCTAGCTTCAAAACTGTGGAAAAAACCTGCGTTCATACAGACGGACGGACAGACAGACGGACAGATGGACATTTTCCATTTTGGAAAACAGAGTATAAATATAGTGACTGTTCTTGGACCAACATTTTTTAAAAATTTGTTGCATTGTGCTATCAGTGAAGTCACAGTGGTGTTTGTTGGTGAGAATGTGAAATCAAGAGATATTATTCTAAGGCGTAGGACTGGTGGATAATTAAAGCACTTGTACCAGTGTCATGGGTCATATGACGCACTTCTATACCCGTTGATGTTCTGTCATGGAGAGGATGGCTATCACTGCAATATAAAAATGGTCAATCAAACGTTAAGTTTGTTTTAAAGTCATCACTTCTTTTTCATTCTATAAATAAGTCAGGTGAAGAACGAATAAGGTCAGTTTAACGATTTGAGCGGTGGGGTGTATCCAAAATTTTAAATAAACTTGATCTGCGTATGGTATACAGAAACCTGCATGCCAAGTTTGGTGTCTCTAGCTCTTATAGTCTCTGAGATCGACGCGTTCATACAGACAGACGGACAGACTGACGGACATAGGTAGTTTGCCTCGGCTGTTGATGCTGATCAAGAATATATATAGTTTATATAGTCGGAAATGCTTCCTTCTGTCTGTTACACTCA
Source organism: Hirtodrosophila cameraria (assembly GCA_949708635.1). Lineage (NCBI taxonomy): Eukaryota > Metazoa > Arthropoda > Insecta > Diptera > Drosophilidae > Hirtodrosophila > Hirtodrosophila cameraria. Next base: position 14,114 of record CATIWZ010000010.1, read on the forward strand.
TTTGCAGTACTTTATAACTCCCTTGTTTAATGGGAACATGGAGTAAAACCTAAATATCTTAAAGTATTTCCAGCTGTTTCTTAGTGCGAATGAAAACGAAACAAACCGAAAATCTCCAGAAATTTTCGTAACACACCCGAATCAGTGGAAGTTACGATCTGGCGAGTACGTCCACTTTCGTGATGCCACTGGAGAAGACGCGGCCATTCAGCTTTGAAGCTGCCAATTAATCTGTCAAAATAACTAAGAATTTTGAAACAGCAAAATTGTTGCGAAAATGCAAAATCAACAATCAATAATAAACGAACATGGGAGGCAGTTGACAGATCGATGAACGATTTATGAGGTAATTCGAGTCAATTTGGTGGGGCTATGATACTGCTCTTAGGAGATGTTCGTCAAACCCTTCCCGTCATCCCAAAATTGGTTAATGGTGGCATGTCAAGAAGTTGAAATTGTCCACGGACATGATGCATCGTAATGCAGAACGACCCATCGGCTGCTGAATTGTCGAGACAACTGTTGGTGCTTGGAAATGTTTCGGCTGGATTGATGTCATTCCCAGAAAATTTTTTTGAGCTTACATCATTATTCAAAGTCTAATCGCTGGAGAACTGCATTCGTACAAATTTGTTGACAGTGTGAGCGCTGAAAATGAAGCGACCAACCATCCGACGGAATTTTAAAGCTCCCTTGATGTGCCAGGAACTCTGCCACATAATTTACAGCTCAAGGTGGGAACGATTGTAATCATGTTGAGGAATCTTATTCATCCGAACCACTTGAACGATTTGAGTCAGTTGTAGATTTGGGTTCCCAAGCTTAAGTTTGACAAACATATTTCATCGGCGGCTTATCGAGCCTTTGGAGTCCTTGGCTTTATTACTTGTTTGTCCAATTCTTGAGTATGGATCTGGTATATGGTCTCCCCAATACAAGGTTCATCAAGATAGAATTGAATATATTCAAAAACAATTTCTGCTATTTGCTCTTCGGGGTCTTAACTGGAATCCTAACACTCGCATGTCTGCCTACCGTTGTAGACTTTTGCTAATAAATCTTCGCTCTCTTTATGATCGGAGAACTATGCTTGGTATAACTTTATTAACGGGGAAATTGATTCATCTGAATAAATCAGCCAAATTAGTTTTGCTGTTCCAATTAGAACAACCAGAAATTGTCTTCCTCTTTCTCTTCAAACCTGTACAACTAACTATGCTATCCACTTGTTACTTGTTTAATTTAAAACTGCTTTCTGTTGAAATTTTGTTTAAGTTAATTCACTAAAACTAAAATATTTCTTATTTCTAGTCGGAAATTAGTATACAAAAGGAAGTTTTCGTTGGTGATCAGGAAATCATAAATATCATTGGAATTTCATCACTTCCTGAACCTTCAATGCCACCACCACCGCCTCCAAAGCAAAGTGAAATTCAATTTGTGAGACAGAAACTAAAACCTGAACCTATATATGAAGCCCTGACACATTCGAATAAAATCGAGTCTATAACAGCAAATTTCGAAAAGTGTAATATTGACACCAAATTACTTCTATGCATACAACGAAAAGAAAATGGGACACACATGGCTCAAACTATTAACAATGATCGAGAACAAAGACGAAAATTCAGAGTAGAAAAAAAACTACAAGAAATGCACCAAGTGGAAATTCAAAAGGAGATATTTAATAATGAAACAAGTTACAATATTCTGGATTTTGCAGAAAACTTTTATAATGCACATGAACGTTTGTTAGACGGAACTTTGATTTCAACTTTAGCTAGAAAAGGCAGAAAAATCATGGATACATTGCCAAAACATGAAATGCTAGTTTTCACCAGATCAGAGAAAATTCCAACATCGCACATTCACATGTACGATCCAGAAAATATACTTTTATCATGTAACATATTCAGAGTAAGTATATATTATCTGTTTTCCTCGTTATATACTAAAAACGCTATATTCGAGAAAATTACTGCAAAGCTGCCGCTTCTACTTTCCAAAGCGAGAAAAAATTAATTCTTCATCGGAAGGATCAACATGAACAAAAAGTAAAGGCGGTATCCTTATAATTTTAGCTTTGGGGCCTTTTTATACCGGTAACATGACCGATTGTCAACTTAGGAAGATTTGTTTTAATAAAATGTATATTAAAACAAGAACGAGAAGTTATCATCGGCTTACCACTGATATATATAAAAAATAAAATAAGACATACGTTTATTAGGTTGGGGAAAAAGTAATCCCTTTTTTTTTGTGTCGACTTTGGTAGATTTTGATTTGTAAACTATTGTTCACACTTATTTGCACTTGGGCTTTTTAGAAAGGTGGGATTCCCCTTTAAAAGACATTTTTATTTACGAATTGTCTAGAAAGAACATAATGGACTTAATTTCCATCTAAGAATTCTTGGCCAGACGTAATGAAATCGACCCATTTCTTTAACGGATGGTGACTGGTGATGAAAAATGGGTCACATACGACAATGTTGTGAGAAAACGATCATGGTCAAAGCGTGGTGAAGTAGCTCAAACGGTATCCAAGCCAGGGCTAACTGCCCGGAAGATTATGCTGTGATTTTGGTGGAATTGGAGGTGAATCATCTGCCATGAGCTTATTCCATATGGACAAACACTCAACTCTGACCTTTATTGTCAACAATTAAATCGTTTGAAGGATGTAATTGTCCAGACACGTCCAGAAATGGCCAATAGGAAAAGTGTTGTGTTACATCAGGACAACGCGAGA
>CATIWZ010000011.1:0-12704 GCA_949708635.1 Hirtodrosophila cameraria
AAAAAAAAAAATAAATTTTCAAGTTCAACACGTCATAACTCGATCGCTATATGAGTGCGGTGAATAATTTTGGCCAAAATTTCCCATTATATACAAAAAAAAAACCAAAGTTTTCACGTTCAACACATCATAACTCGATCGCTATATGAGTGCGGTGAATAATTTTGGCCAAAATTTCCCATTATATACAAAAGAAATAAACAAAAGTTTTCACGTTCAACACGTCATAGCTCGGGCGCTATACTAGCACGGTGGCCAAAATTACCCATTATATACAAAAAAAAAAGAAAAAGTTTTCACGTTCAACACGTCATAACTCGGGCGCTATACGAGTACGATGAATACTTTTGGCCAATATTTCCCATTTCCCACGTTAAGTGCGGTGAATAATTTTGGCCAATATTTGCCATTTTATACAAAGAAAAAACCAAAGTTTTCACGTTCAACACGTCATACTTCGGGCGCTTTACGAGGACGATGAATACTTTTGGCCAATATTTCCCACTATATACAAAAAAAAAATATAACAAAAGTTTTCACGTCCAACATGTTATAACTCGATCGCTATATGAGTGCGGTGAATAATTTTGGCCAAAATTTACCATTATATATAGAAAAAAAACAAAAGTTATCACGTTCAAGACGTCATAACTCGGGCGCTATACGAGTACCTTGAATACTTTTGGCCAAAATTTCCCGTTACATATAAAAAAAAAAAAAAAGTTTTCACGTTCAACACTTAATAACTCAGGCGCAAAACGAGTACAAGGAATAATTTTGGCCAAAATTTCAAATTATATACAAAAAAAAACAAAAAAGTTTTCACGTTCAACACGTAATAACTCGATCGCTATATGAGTGCGGTGAATAATTTTGGCCAAAATTTCCCATTATATACAGAAAAAAAACAAAAGTTTTCACGTTCAACACGTCATAGCTCGGGCGCTATACGAGTACAATGAATAATTTTGGCCAAAATTTCCCATTACATACAAAAAAAAAACTAAAGTTTTCACGTTCAACACGTCATAACTCGGGCGCTATACGAGTACGATGAACAGTTTTGGCCAATATTTCCCACTAGATACAAAAAAAAAAAAACAAAAGTTTTCACGTTCAACACGTAATAACTCGGGCGCTATACGAGTACAATGAATAATTTTGGCCAAAATTTCAAATTATATACAAAAAAAAAAAAAATTTCACGTTCAACACGTCATAACTCGATCGCTATATGAGTGCGGTGAATAATTTTGGCCAAAATTTCCCATTATAAACAAAAAAAAAAAAAAAAAGTTTTCACGTTCAACACGTCATAACTCGGGCGCTATACAAGTGCGGTGAATAATTTTGGCCAAAATTTCCCATTATATACAAAAAAAAAAATTTCACGTTCAACACGTCATAACTCGGGCGCTATACGAGTGCGGTGAATAATTTTGGCCAAATTTCCCATTATATACAAAAAAAACCAAAAGTTTTCACGTAATAACTCGGGCGCTATACGAGCACGATGAATACTTTTGGCCAAAATTTCCCATTGTATACAAAAAAAAAAAAAAAAGCTTTCTAGTTCAACACGTCATAGCTCGGGCGCTATATGAGTACGATGTATAATTTCGTCCAAAATTTCCCATTATATACAAAAAAAAAAAAAAAAAACAAAAGTTTTCACGTTCAACACGTCATAACTCGGGCGCTATACGAGTACGGTAAATAATTTTTGCCAAAATTTCCCATTCAATACAAAAAAAAAAAAAAAATTTCACGTCATAACTCGGGCGCTATGCGAGTACGATGAGTAATTTTGGCCAAAATTTCCCATTATATACAAAAAAAAACAAAAGTTTTCACGTTCAACACGTCATAACTCGGGCGCCATACGAGTACGGTGAATAATTTTTGCCAAAATTTCCCATTCAATACAAAAAAAAAAAATAAATTTCACGTCATAACTCGGGCGCTATGCGAGTACGATGAGTAATTTTGGCCAAAATTTCCCATTATATACAAAAAAAAACAAAAGTTTTCACGTTCAACACGTCATAACTCGGGCGCCATACGAGTACGGTGAATAATTTTTGCCAAAATTTCCCATTATATTAAATAAAAAAAAAAAATGTTCACGTTCAACACGTCATAACTCGATCGCTATATGAGTACAATGAATGATTTTGGCCAAAATTTCCCATTTTTTATGAAAAAAAATAAAATTTCATGTTCAACAAGTCTTAACTAGGGCGCTATACGAGTGCGGTGAATAATTTTGGCCAAAATTTCCCATTATATACAAAAAAAAAAAGTCAAAAAGTTTTCACGTTCAACACGTCATAACTCGGGCGCTATACGAGTACGATGAATACTTTTGGCCAATATTTCCCATAATATACAAAAAAAAAAAAAAAGTTTTCACGTTCAACACGTCATAACTCGGGCGCTATACGAGTGCGGTGAATAATTTTGGCCAAAATTTCCTATTATATACAAAAAAAAAAAAAAAGGTTTCACGTTCAACACGTCATAACTCGGGCGCTATACGAGTGCGGTGAATAATTTTGGCCAAAATTTCCCATTATATACAAAAAAAAAAAGTCAAAAAGTTTTCACGTTCAACACGTCATAACTCGGGCGCTATACGAGTACGATGAATACTTTTGGCCAATATTTCCCATAATATACAAAAAAAAAAAAAAATTTTTCACGTTCAACACGTCATAACTCGGGCGCTATACGAGTGCGGTGAATAATTTTGGCCAAAATTTCCTATTATATACAAAAAAAAAAAAAAAGGTTTCACGTTCAACACGTCATAACTCGGGCGCTATACGAGTGCGGTGAATAATTTTGGCCAAAATTTCCCATTATATACAAAAAAAACCAAAAGGTTTCACGTCATAGCTCGGGCGCTATACGAGCACGGTGAATACTTTTGGCCAAAATTTCCCATAATATTAAATAAAAAATAAACAAAAAGTTTTCACGTTCAACACGTCATAACTCGATCGCTATATAAGTGAGCTGAATAATTTTGGCCAATATTTCCCATAATATACACAAAAAAAAAAAGTTTTCACGTTCAACACGTCATAACTCGGGCGCTATACGAGTGCGGTGAATAATTTTGGCCAAAATTTCCCATTGTATATACAAAAAAAACCAAAAGTTTTCACGTCATAGCTCGGGCGCTATACGAGCACGGTGAATACTTTTGGCCAAAATTTCCCATTATATTAAATAAAAAAAAAACCAAAAGTTTTCACGTTCAACACGTCATAACTCGATCGCTATATAAGTGCGGTGAGTAATTTTGGCCAAAATTTCCCATTATATAAAAAAAAAAAAACAAAAGTTTTCACGTTCAACACGTCATAATTCGGGCGCTATACGAGTACGGTGAATAATTTTTGCCAAAATTTCCCATTAAATACAAAAAAAAAAAAGTTTTCACTTCATAACTCAGGCGCTATGCGAGTACGATGAGTAATTTTGACCAAAAATTTCCCATTATATACAAACAAAGATTAATAAAAATTTCACGTTCAACACGTCATAGCTCGGGCGCTATACGAGTACGATGAATAATTTTGGCCAAAATTTCCCATTATATACAAAAAAAAACAAAAGTTTTCACGTCATAACTCGGGCGCTATGCGAGTACGATGAGTAATTTTGGCCAAAATTTCCCATTGTATACAAAAAAAAAAAAAAAGTTTTCACGTTCAACACGTCATAACTCGGGCGCTAGACGAGTATGATGAATAATTTTGGCCAAAATTTCCCATTATATACAAAAAAAAAAAGTTTTCACGTTCAACAAGTCATAACTCGGGCGCTATACGAGTACGATGAATAATTTTGGACAAAATTTCCCATAATATACAAAAAAAAAAATAAAAGTTTTCACGTTCAACACGTCATAACTCGGGCGCTAGACGAGTATGATGAATAATTTTGGCCAAAATTTCCCATAAAATATAAAAAAAAAAAAAAAAAGTTTTCACGTTCAACACGTCATAGCTCGGGCGCTATACGAGTACGATGAATAGTTTTGGCCAATATTTCCCACTAGATACAAAAAAAAAAAACAAAAGTTTTCACGTTCAACACGTCATAACTCGGGCGCTTTATGAGTGCGGTGAATAATTTTGGCCAAAATTTCCCATTGTATATAAAAAATAAAACCAAAAGTTTTCACGTTCAACACGTCAGAGCTCGGGCGCTATACTAGTACGGTGGCCAAAATTTCCCTCTATATACAAATAAAAACAAAAAGTTTTCACGTTCATCACGTCATAACTCGGGCGCTATATGAGTGCGGTGAATAATTTTGGCCAAAATTTCCCATTGTATATAAAAAAAAAAAAACCAAAAGTTTTCAGGTTCAACACGTCATAGCTCGGGCGCTATATGAGTGCGGTGAATAATTTTGGCCAAAATTTCCCATTATATACAAAAAAAAAGAACCAAAAGTTTTCACGTTCAACACGTCATAGCTCGGGCGCTATACTTGTACGGTGGCCAAAATTTCCCACTATATCAAAAAAAAAACCAAAAGTTTTCACGTTCAACACGTCATAACTCGGGCGCTATATGAGTGCGGTGAATAATTTTGGCCAAAATTTCCCATTGTATATAAAAAAAAAAACCAAAAGTTTTCACGTTCAACACGTCATAACACGGGCGCTATATGAGTGCGGTGAATAATTTTGGCCAAAATTTCCCATTGTATATAAAAAAAAAAACCAAAAGTTTTCACGTTCAACACGTCATAGCTCGGGCGCTGTACTAGTACGGTGGCTAAAATTTCGCACTATATACAAAAAAAAACAAAAAGTTTTCACGTTCAACACGTCATAACTCGGGCGCTATATGAGTGCGGTGAATAATTTTGGCCAAAATTTCCCATTGTATACAAAAAAAAAAAAAAAGTTTTCACGTTCAACACGTCATAACTCGGGCGCTATATGAGTGCGGTGAATAATTTTGGCCAAAATTTCCCATTATATATAAAAAAAAAAAACCAAAAGTTTTCACGTTCAACACGTCATAGCTCGGGCGCTATACTAGTACGGTGGCCAAAATTTCCCACTATATCAAAAAAAAAACCAAAAGTTTTAACGTTCAACACGTCATAACTCGGGCGCTATATGAGTGCGGTGAATAATTTTGTCCAAAATTTCCCATTGTATATAAAAAAAAAACCAAAAGTTTTCACGTTCAACACGTCATAGCTCGGGCGCTATACTAGTAAGGTGGCCAAAATTTCCCACTATACAAAAAAAAAACAACCAAAAGGTTTCACGTTCAACACGTCATAACTCGGGCGCTATATGAGTGCGGTGAATAATTTTGGCCAAAATGTCCCATTGTATATAAAAAAAAAACCAAAAGTTTTCACGTTCAACACGTCATAGCTCGGGCGCTATACTAGTACGGTGGCCAAAATTTCCCACTATATACAAAAAAAAAACAAAAAGTTCTCACATTCAACACGTCATAACTCGGGCGCTTTATGAGTGCGGTGAATAATTTTGGCCAAAATTTCCCATTGTATATAAAAGAAAAACCCAAAAGTTTTCACGTTCAACACGTCATAACCCGGGCGCTATATGAGTGCGGTGAATAATTTTGGCCAAAATTTCCCATTGTATACAAAAAAAAAAACCAAAAGTGTTCACGTTCAACACGTTATAACTCGGGCGCTATATGAGTGCGGTGAATAATTTTGGTCAAAATTTCCCGTTGTATTTAAAAAAAAACCAAAAGTTTTCACGTTCAACACGTCATAGCTCGGGCGCTATACTAGTACGGTGGCCAAAATTTCCCACTATATAAACAAAATAACCAAAAGTTTTCACGTTCAACACGTCATAACTCGGGCGCTATATGAGTGCGGTGAATAATTTTGGCCAAAATTTCCCATTGTATATAAAAAAAAAACCAAAAGTTTTCACGTTCAACACGTCATAGCTCGGGCGCTATACTAGTACGGTGGCCAAAATTTCCCACTATATACAAAAAAATAAACAAAAAGTTCTCACGTTCAACACGTCATAACTCGGGCGCTATATGAGTGCGGTGAATAATTTTGGCCAAAATTTCCCATTGTATATAAAAGAAAAAACCAAAAGTTTTCACGTTCAACACGTCATAACTCGGGCGCTATATGAGTGCGGTGAATAATTTTGGCCAAAATTTCCCATTATATACAAAAAAAAAAACCAAAAGTTTTCACGTTCAACACGTCATAGCTCGGGCGCTATACTAGTACGGTGGCCAAAATTTCCCATTATATACAAAAAAAAACCAAAAGTTTTCACGTTCAACACGTCATAACCCGGGCGCTATATGAGTGCGGTGAATAATTTTGGCCAAAATTTCCCATTGTATATAAAAAAAAAAACCAAAAGTTTTCACGTTCAACACGTTATAACTCGGGCGCTATATGAGTGCGGTGAATAATTTTGGTCAAAATTTCCCATTGTATTTAAAAAAAAACCAAAAGTTTTCACGTTCAACACGTCATAGCTCGGGCGCTATACTAGTACGGTGGCCAAAATTTCCCACTATATAAACAAAATAACCAAAAGTTTTCACGTTCAACACGTTATAACTCGGGCGCTATATGAGTGCGGTGAATAATTTTGGCCAAAATTTCCCATTGTATTTAAAAAAAAAACCAAAAGTTTTCACGTTCAACACGTCATAACTCGGGTGCTTTATGAGTGCGGTGAATAATTTTGGCCAAAATTTCCCATTATATACAAAAAAAACCAAAAGCTTTCACGTTCAACACGTCATAACTCGGGCGCTATATGAGTGCGGTGAATAATTTTGTCCGAAATTTCCCATTATAAACAAAAAAAAAAACCAATAGTTTTCACGTTCAACACGTCATAACTCGGGCGCTATACGAGTGCGGTGAATAATTTTGGCCAAAATTTCCCATTATATACAAAAAAAAGTTTTCACCTTCAACACTTCATAACTCGGGCGCTATATGAGTGCTGTGAATAATTTTGGCTAAAATTTCCAACTATATACAAAAAAAAAACCAAAAGTTTTCACGTTCAACACGTCATAACTCGGGCGCTATATGAGTGCGGTGAATAATTTTGGCCAAAATTTCCCATTATATACAAACAAAAAAACCAAAAGTTTTCACGTTCAACACGTCATAGCTCGGGCGCTATACTAGTAAGGTGGCCAAAATTTCCCACTATATAAAAAAAAAAAACCAAAAGCTTTCACGTTCAACACGTCATAACTCGGGCGCTATATGAGTACGGTGAATAATTTTGGCCAAAATTTCCCATTGCATATAAAAAAAAAACCAAAAGTTTTCACGTTCAACACGTCATAGCTCGGGCGCTATACTAGTACGGTGGCCAAAATTTCCCACTATATATAAAAAAAAACAAAAAGTTTTCACGTTCAACACGTCAAAACTCGGGCGCTATATGAGTGCGGTGAATAATTTTGGACTAAATTTCCCATTGTATATAAAAAAAAAAAAACCAAAAGTTTTCACGTTCAACACGTCATAGCTCGGGCGCTATATGAGTGCGGTGAATAATTTTGGCCAAAATTTCCCATTATATACAAAAAACAAACCAAAAGTTTTCACGTTCAACACGTCATAGCTCGGGCGCTATACTAGTACGGTGGCCAAAATTTCCCACTATTTAAAAAAAAAAACCAAAAGTTTTCACCTTCAACACTTCATAACTCGGGCGCTATATGAGTGCGGTGAATAATTTTGGCCACAATTTCCAATTATATACAAAAAAAAACAAGTAAGAACGTTGCAGTCGGATGCACCCGACTGCGATATACTCTTTTTTTCGCCTCTTTGCGGAGTCAGTGGGCGTGGCAATTGAATTTCTGCTCAAATCTTTAAAGTTTTGCCATCAATTAAAATTTGGTTGGGCCTGTTCTACAGGTTTGGGAGAAACAAACATTGCTTGATTGCAAGGGCGGGGGTGGGCGTGGCAAAAATATTTTTATCCAATCTATTAAATAGGGCAACAGAATTCAACCTGCAAAATTTGGTGATTCTAGCTAAAGGGGTGGGGGAGATACAGACTTTGCCTATTTGTGGGGGCGGGGGTGGGCGTGGCCAAATTTTTTTTTGCCAGATCAATGAAGGATGTGATAAGTAGCCCTTGTGCCAAATTTGGTTACTCTAGCTATAAAACTGTGGAAGATATAGGTTTTTGCGGTTTGTGGGGGAAGGGGTGGGGGTGGGGGGGAGATCTTGACACTTTGTCTGCCTATGGTATATACCAACATGTATACCAAGTTTGGTTGCTCTAGCTTCAAAACTGTGGAAAAAACCTGCGTTCATACAGACAGACGGACAGACGGACGGACAAACGGACGGACAGACGGACGGACAGACGGACATTTCACAAACCCAATATACTCTTTTTTCCTTTTTGTTCAAAAAAGTTAAAAAAAGAGTATAAAAACCAAAAGTTTTCACGTTCAACACGTCATAGCTCGGGCGCTATATGAGTGCGGTGAATAATTTTGGCCAAAATTTCCCATTATATACAAACAAAAAAACCAAAAGTTTTCACGTTCAACACGTCATAGCTTTGGCGCTATACTGGTACGGTGGCCAAAATTTCCCATTATATACAAAAAAAAAAAAAAAACCAAAAGTTTTCACGTTCAACACGTCATAACTCGGGCGCTATATGAGTGCGGTGAATAATTTTGGCCAAAATTTCCCAATGTATATAAAAAAAAAACCAAAAGTTTTCACGTTCAACACGTCATAACTCGGGCGCTATATGATTGCGGTGAATAATTTTGGCCAAAATTTCCCATTATATACAAACAAAAAAACCAAAAGTTTTCACGTTCAACACGTCATAGCTCGGGCGATATACTTGTACGGTGGCCAAAATTTTCCACTATATACAAAAAAAAACCAAAAGTTTTCACGTTCAACACGTCATAGCTCGGGCGCTATATGAGTGCGGTGAATAATTTTGGCCATAATTTCCCATTGCATATAAAAAAAAACCAAAAGTTTTCACGTTCAACACGTCATAGCTCGGGCGATATACTTGTACGGTGGCCAAAATTTCCCACTATATACAAAAAAAAAACCAAAAGTTTTCACGTTCAACACGTCATAGCTCGGGCGCTATACTTGTACGGTGGCCAAAATTTCCCACTATGTAAAAAAAAAACCAAAAGTTTTCACGTTTTACACGTCATAACTCGGGCGCTATATGAGTGCGGTGAATAATTTTGGCCAAAATTTCCCAATGTATATAAAAAAAAAACCAAAAGTTTTCACGTTCAACACGTCATAACTCGGGCGCTATATGATTGCGGTGAATAATTTTGGCCAAAATTTCCCATTATATACAAACAAAAAAACCAAAAGTTTTCACGTTCAACACGTCATAGCTCGGGCGCTATACTTGTACGGTGGCCAAAATTTTCCACTATATACAAAAAAAAACCAAAAGTTTTCACGTTCAACACGTCATAACTCGGGCGCTATATGAGTGCGGTGAATAATTTTGTCCAAAATTTCCCATTATATACAAAAAAAACCAAAAGCTTTTACGTTCAACACGTCATAACTCGGGCGCTTTATGAGTGCGGTGAATAATTTTGTCCAAAATTTCCCATTGTATACAAAAAAAAACCAAAAGTTTTCACGTTCAACACGTCAGAGCTCGGGCGCTATACTAGTACGGTGGCCAAAATTTCCCTCTATATACAAATAAAAACAAAAAGTTTTCACGTTCAACACGTCATAACTCGGGCGCTATATGAGTGCGGTGAATAATTTTGGCCAAAATTTCCCATTGTATATAAAAAAAAAAAACCAAAAGTTTTCAGGTTCAACACGTCATAGCTCGGGCGCTATATGAGTGCGGTGAATAATTTTGGCCAAAATTTCCCATTATATACAAAAAAAAAGAACCAAAAGTTTTCACGTTCAACACGTCATAGCTCGGGCGCTATACTAGTACGGTGGCCAAAATTTCCCACTATATAAAAAAAAAAAAAAACCAAAAGTTTTCACGTTCAACACGTCATAACTCGGGCGCTTTATGAGTGCGGTGAATAATTTTGGCCAAAATTTCCCATTGTATATAAAAAATAAAACCAAAAGTTTTCACGTTCAACACGTCAGAGCTCGAGCGCTATACTAGTACGGTGGCCAAAATTTCCCTCTATATACAAATAAAAACAAAAAGTTTTCACGTTCAACACGTCATAACTCGGGCGCTATATGAGTGCGGTGAATAATTTTGGCCAAAATTTCCCATTGTATATAAAAAAAAAAAAACCAAAAGTTTTCAGGTTCAACACGTCATAGCTCGGGCGCTATATGAGTGCGGTGAATAATTTTGGCCAAAATTTCCCATTATATACAAAAAAAAAGAACCAAAAGTTTTCACGTTCAACACGTCATAGCTCGGGCGCTATACTTGTACGGTGGCCAAAATTTCCCACTATATCAAAAAACAAACCAAAAGTTTTCACGTTCAACACGTCATAACTCGGGCGCTATATGAGTGCGGTGAATAATTTTGGCCAAAATTTCCCATTGTATATAAAAAAAAAAACCAAAAGTTTTCACGTTCAACACGTCATAACACGGGCGCTATATGAGTGCGGTGAATAATTTTGGCCAAAATTTCCCATTGTATATAAAAAAAAAAACCAAAAGTTTTCACGTTCAACACGTCATAGCTCGGGCGCTGTACTAGTACGGTGGCCAAAATTTCCCACTATATCAAAAAAAAAACCAAAAGTTTTCACGTTCAACACGTCATAACTCGGGCGCTATATGAGTGCGGTGAATAATTTTGGCCAAAATTTCCCATTGTATACAAAAAAAAAAAAAAAGTTTTCACGTTCAACACGTCATAACTCGGGCGCTATATGAGTGCGGTGAATAATTTTGGCCAAAATTTCCCATTGTATACAAAAAAAAACAAAAAGTTTTCACGTTCAACACGTCATAACTCGGGCGCTATATGAGTGCGGTGAATAATTTTGGCCAAAATTTCCCATTGTATACAAAAAAAAAAAAAAGTTTTCACGTTCAACACGTCATAACTCGGGCGCTATATGAGTGCGGTGAATAATTTTGGCCAAAATTTCCCATTATATATAAAAAAAAAAAAACCAAAAGTTTTCACGTTCAACACGTCATAGCTCGGGCGCTATACTAGTACGGTGGCCAAAATTTCCCACTATATCAAAAAAAAAAACCAAAAGTTTTCACGTTCAACACGTCATAACTCGGGCGCTATATGAGTGCGGTGAATACTTTTGGCCAAAATTTCCCATTGTATATAAAAAAAAAACCAAAAGTTTTCACGTTCAACACGTCATAACTCGGGCGCTATATGAGTGCGGTGAATAATTTTGGTCAAAATTTCCCATTATATATAAAAAAATAAACCAAAAGTTTTCACGTTCAACACGTTATAACTCGGGCGCTATATGAGTGCGGTGAATAATTTTGACCAAAATTTCCCATTGTATATAAAAAAAAAAAACAAAAGTTTTCACGTTCAACACGTCATAACTCGGGCGCTATATGAGTGCGGTGAATAATTTTGTCCGAAATTTCCCATTATATACAAAAAAAAAAGCGATAGTTTTCACGTTCAACACGTCATAACTCGGGCGCTATACGAGTGCGGTGAATAATTTTGGCCAAAATTTCCCATTATATACAAAAAAAAAAAAAGTTTTCACCTTCAACACTTCATAACTCGGGCGCTATATGAGGGCGGTGAATAATTTTGGCCAAAATTTCCCATTATATACAAAAAAAAAAAACCAAAAGTTTTAACGTTCAACACGTCATAACTCGGGCGCTATATGAGTGCGGTGAATAATTTTGTCCAAAATTTCCCATTATATACAAAAAAAAAAACCAAAAGTTTTCACGTTCAACACGTCATAGCTCGGGCGCTATACTAGTAAGGTGGCCAAAATTTCCCACTATACAAAAAAAAAACAACCAAAAGTTTTCACGTTCAACACGTCATAACTCGGGCGCTATATGAGTGCGGTGAATAATTTTGGCCAAAATTTCCCATTGTATATAAAAAAAAAACCAAAAGTTTTCACGTTCAACACGTCATAGCTCGGGCGCTATACTAGTACGGTGGCCAAAATTTCCCACTATATACAAAAAAAAAAACAAAAAGTTCTCACGTTCAACACGTCATAACTCGGGCGCTTTATGAGTGCGGTGAATAATTTTGGCCAAAATTTCCCATTGTATATAAAAGAAAAACCCAAAAGTTTTCACGTTCAACACGTCATAACCCGGGCGCTATATGAGTGCGGTGAATAATTTTGGCCAAAATTTCCCATTGTATACAAAAAAAAAAACCAAAAGTGTTCACGTTCAACACGTTATAACTCGGGCGCTATATGAGTGCGGTGAATAATTTTGGTCAAAATTTCCCGTTGTATTTAAAAAAAAACCAAAAGTTTTCACGTTCAACACGTCATAGCTCGGGCGCTATACTAGTACGGTGGCCAAAATTTCCCACTATATACAAAAAAAAAACAAAAAGTTCTCACGTTCAACACGTCATAACTCGGGCGCTTTATGAGTGCGGTGAATAATTTTGGCCAAAATTTCCCATTGTATATAAAAGAAAAACCCAAAAGTTTTCACGTTCAACACGTCATAACCCGGG
>CATIWZ010000012.1:0-16424 GCA_949708635.1 Hirtodrosophila cameraria
AAGGTGACTTTTCAGCCAAAAGTGTCCAGTCAGAAGACCAGTGAGTATCCTAAAAGAGTTCCATCCCATTTTTATTAATTTTTTGAATAAAAGTCTAATACTTAATATAAAACATGCAAGTTTTCCAAACAAATCATCAATTGTTACTAAGGCAGCTATAAAATACATTGCTCCAATTTTGATGGATTTTTAAGAAATATAAAAAAATCTTTCATTTGTTTTTTTGTTGATATCTAAAAAGAACAAAAAAGGTTGTTTAGACAACAAACTGAATCGTTGATATAGATTTCCAAAGCGAAATGAAGAACAACTTATCTACTTTATGGAACCAAAGCGTCACACATTTAATGAAATAACTGTTATGCCCCTTGCAAGGGTATCAAGATGAAAAAAAAGAACGGCAGCTAAAGTCGCTTTGAGCATAAAATGTAAAAGTGCAAAGGAAATTTACCCCTGCTCCACACAAAGCAGGCGGCAGATCGGAAATTTTTATAAAAAAATATATATTTAAAGCGCTTGGCTGCTTGATTGGAGAATGAACAGAGATGTTGGTTGAATTAAAGGGGAGGAGAAAAAGCGGGGAGGCAGACTGTGTAGCTATCAGCAACGGCTCTTTGGCTCTTTGCGGCTGCTTAACGTTGTCACACCGCCAGGCAAATTGTGGAAATTTGTGGGCAGCGGTGGGCGTGGACGGATGTGGAAGTCAAGAAAAGCAGAAGAAGCAGAAGCCACGAAATGAGCATGTTGCAAAATTGAATCAAATACATTGAATAATAAATTGCATTTATTTTCGCAATAATTTGCATTTAACATAATTCAATGCGACACGCCACAAATAAGACAAGACAAGACATGTCCTGCCATCAGCTGCAATTAGAACGTGCAATGAGTATATCTAATGCACTTGTGACACATACTCATACATAATATATTATTCACACACACACTCACTGTGACTAAATATCCAATTAATGCTAAGAAATAACATGACATAAACAGTTGAAAATTGCAAGTGGCTCTAAACAGAAATTGTTGATGCATTCAAGTAGCAACTTTTAATTGAAAATAGTTTTCCAAATGTTACAGTTTTGTGAGACAAATTGATTTGTAGTAAATTTGTAAATTTGCAAAATTGCTGTGTTTGTAATCCTTTAAGCGATTATTTAAATATTTTCATCACAATTTTAGCATATTTCGGTTGAACAAAAAGAGAAAACTGTGTTGGATTTAGGTTATTTGTGAAACAGGTTAGTTGGCTTCAAATGTACATTCATGGATAAAGTTACTTTTTAATGAATAAACTGATTATACAGAAAATATTATGATTTCAGCTTGGAAAAAGCAAAATAGCTAAAATATTTTAACTTTTAACAGAGATTGAATTACATTATGTTGACTAGTTAAACCTATTAACAAAAGTTCGGAGAGAATCCCATTAACATAAAATTACTTAAACCAATTATGACTTCTATCCAACTTAATCAGCTTTTAAGTAGAAAAACAGTTGAAATTAAACGACTTTTGACAGATATTAAATTACTTTTTTTTTTGAATAGTTAAGCCAATTAACAAAAAACAGGAGAAAAACCCATTTACATAAAATTACTTAACTCAATTATGCCTTTTATCGAACTTGATCAGTTTTGAGTAGAAAAACTGCCGAAATAAACAAACTTTTAGCAGAGATTGAATAACATTTTTTTTTTTATTAATTTAACCTGTTAACAAAAGTTCGGAAAAAAACCCATTTACATAAAGTTACTTAAACCAATCATCACTTCTATCGAACTTGATCAGCTTTTAAGTAGAAAAACTGCTGAAAAAAACAAACTTTTAGAAGAGATTGAATAACATTTTTTTTGACTAGTTAAACCAACTTACAAAAAACCGGAGAAAACCCCTTTTACATAAAATTACTTAAATCAATTATGCTTCCAATCTTACTCCAAATATCTCAACTCATTTCGGTAAACTTGTAAAAATATTAACAATATTAACAGTCTATAACAATTTTTTTATATTTAGCGCAACATGTTGCAAAAAAGAAAACTTTTAATTAACTGGTCGCAACAAACATGATATAAAACTATGCAAATTTGTTTGCTGATGTTGTGTTATTCACATTGCAATCATGCTAACTTTAGCGCACAAATGTATGATTTAAACTTTTTAATTAAATATTAAGTTTTTTACGGGTCTGTGCCACATGTAGCAGCCACAACCAGCCCAACCCGCAACGCAACGTTCATTGAGTGCGCTGTCGAGCTGAAAGTTTGTTTTTTTCTAAAAGATAATGAAAACAAGTAAGAACGTTGCAGTCGGATGCACCCGACTGCGATATACTCTTTTTTTCGCCTCTTTGCGGAGTCAGTGGGCGTGGCAATTGAATTTCTGCTCAAATCTTTAAAGTTTTGCCATCAATTAAAATTTGGTTGGGCCTGTTCTACAGGTTTGGAAGAAACAAACATTGCTTGATTGCAAGGGCGGGGGTGGGCGTGGCAAAAATATTTTTATCCAATCTATTAAATAGGGCAACAGAATTCAACCTGCAAAATTTGGTGATTCTAGCTAAAGGGGTGGGGGAGATACAGACTTTGCCTATTTGTGGGGGCGGGGGTGGGCGTGGCCGAATTTTTTTTTGCCAGATCAATGAAGGATGTGATAAGTAGCCCTTGTGCCAAATTTGGTTACTCTAGCTATAAAACTGTGGAAGATATAGGTTTTTGCGGTTTGTGGGGGAAGGGGTGGGGGTGGGGGGGAGATCTTGACACTTTGTCTTACTATGGTATATACCAACATGTATACCAAGTTTGGTTGCTCTAGCTTCAAAACTGTGGAAAAAACCTGCGTTCATACAGACGGACAGACGGACAGACAGACGGACGGACGGACATTTCACAAACCCAATATACTCTTTTTTCCTTTTTTTTCAAAAAAGTTAAAAAAAGAGTATAAATATTTTACAATAAGCAATTGCACAGCAAAGCTGAGAAACCGCAAATGTCGAAATTGAGGATATTATTAGGCTCGGTTTCATAATTCAACAACAGCAACAACCACAACTAAAACCAAAGACAAGATTTTGCAATTTGCATGAGAAATTGTGCTGCAAGGACATTTGGTCTCGATGGTCAATTTGCTTTTGATTTTGTTGCCACTTTGGCCTGGCAGCAGCTGCCATAATTGCGAATCAATAGTTGATCAACCGGAAGCGGATATGAGAGAGTCAAAGACTGAGATAAATTTAGTGAGATTTTGGTATGCCACTGACTATGCGAATGCTGTTGCGGGCAAGTGTTAAATGCTCTGTTGCCACATTTACTTGCCCCCTTACACACTCTCTCTTTCCTTTCCACCCGCTTTGTTGTCTACTTCTCTGTCTGAATCTGCATACTGTGCTTGCCACATGTCAAAAATGCTTGTCGAACATGGCTCAATACCTTGAACTAGAGCTGACAATATATCGATAGTTTTTGGTTACTAGTCGAACTTTCTATCGAAATATAAATAATAAATAATAGCTAAAGTTACTTTTTTGGAATATTAAATGTTCCTTTTAATAAATTGTTTAAAATTAAATTAGCTATACATAATATTTAAAACAAATTCAAGACATTTGTTTTGAATCAACGTAATTAAGTAATGAGTACACAATATATTAAGGCAATACACATGTGGCACTTCCCGAAATGTAAAAAGTCACATGTACATGTTTTCAGACGGCATTTAAACGTTAGAAATGCTTCTCAATTTGTACATGTCGTGCACATGGCATCTTTGGGACTGTCACATGTACTGCACACGCATACTTGTACTACAAGAGACATATATGTCACATGTACTGAAGAGGCCTATTTGTACTACAAGAGACTTATGTGTCACATGTACTGTACATGTAAATTTGTACTACATGAGATTTGTCACATGTGTTGCACATGTATATTTGTGCTACATGAGAAATGTCACATGTGTTGCACATGTATATTTGTACTACAAGAGACATATGTATATGTCACATGGAATCATAAGACAGTTTAGAATACCGTTTACTTCGAGTTTTTTCCACTAGCATTTAAGTAAAGAGTTAGCATGCTAAGTACTCGGCATGTTTTACGCATGTACATGTCACTTTGTCACATGTAAATTGAAACATCTATTCTTTTGTGAATTGTTATCGTTGTAAATGTAAAACCAATCGATACTATCGGAAGTATTTGTAAAATGTGGCCAGCTCTCTTCACTCTACGCCTTGTCATGCAATTGCTGGCTCAAATTGGGGCAAATCGTTTACCACACACGCCCCATGCCACAGATTGGAAAGCGTAGCTCTGCGGTTGTTGGGGGGGAGGAATGACTGACTGCCTGTTGGCCATATAATGAATGTTTAAATGATTTGGCACGTGAATTATTGTGGATTTAATTGTGCGCTATTAATGACTCTGGGTTGATGTTGATGCTGTTGTTGATGCTGATGTTGATGCTGATGCTGATTTTGAGGCTGATACTCAGGCTGCGGCTGGGGCTGATGCCAATAAGCGCTCATTAAAATGAAATTTGTTGTGCGTCTGTGGCGCAGTTGTTGTTGTTGTTGTTGTTTGTGGTGGTTGTAAATGCCAAGTGGCACTTGGCTTAAATGGCAACGCACAACACTTGAAATGCTGCAGAGTCGGCTGCAGCTGCAGCTGCAACAGCTGCTGATGTTGTTCTTGTTGTTGTTGTTGTTGCAGCTGTCAGTGTCACATAATTTTGCACTTTGAACAGGCCACAAGCACTCGAGGCTTTCGGTTTGCATGTCAAACACACAACCACACGCACCACACACACACATATACAGACACACGGCCACCCATCTTTGTGGTGCACTTTTTTCTGTAGCATATTTTTGTGCGTTTTGCAGAGAGGCAAAAAAAAAGAAGTACGACAAATTTTTAAAATAAATTAAAATTAAAATTAAAATAAATACAAATAAAAGCGCAGCACATGCGTCGCTCTGATTTAAAATAATATTATGTTACATATTTAAACTGCTGCATTTTATTATTTTTTTAATACATGATACATTTTGCGAAACAGCAGTGCGCTTGTCCCTATCAATTTGGCAGCAAACAAGAATATAAAAACTATATAAATATACACACACAAGCGTAGTGAAAATAAATGAAATGCAATTGTAATTGAATTTATATTCCAACTTCAAAATTTAACAAGCAATTGTAATTTATTTCTCGCATTTTATTTTTTTCATACTGATTTTCAAATTATAATTGGAACTGTATGCTGTGCAAATGTAAACGTAATAAATTTAACAATATTTGGTTAGCTATAAATTTCAACTATTTTAGAAGCATACAAATTATTAAGACAGCTTTTAATTTGATTTACATTTTTTCATAATAATTATTGATATGCATAAATACTATTTATGTTTCTAGAAAAAATATGTAATATATTAATTGTAAAATCACATCAATTGACATTTTAATTGGAACTTGCAAAAACTTGAAAATGTTAATTGTTTATATGAGCAAAATTTTTATGTTAAGAGTTAAAGCACATTGGTAGTTATCGATAAATAAGTATAGCTGATGAAGTTAATGATGTTATATGTAATAAACAATATGTTAATAAACATACAATTATTTCACTTTTGTGTTAAATTAAATACATGAGCTATAGATAAATATCGAAAATCAGACACATTGACAGTTATCGAAAAGTTTGCAATATTCGATATTTATTGATATGAATAAACAGCATTGACATGTATTAAAATAAAAGTGTTAAACGTGTGAGTTGAGCTATAAGTACATGTTATCGATAATTATCGATTATTTTACTAATTACTATAGTACAGAACATCAAATGAAGTCAATAATATGTGTATATTTATAAACATATATAAAATTGATCAAATTTGGAGGTTTATTAAATAAATATGTGTTCGACAATTATCGATAATTAGGAAAATGCTTAGCTATCGATTAAGTAAGAAAGCTGATGGAGTGTATAATATATAATTATATGTAAATAAGTTAAATTGAATATTAACTGGTAAACAAAATCAGCTAATGTTTTCAATAAATATATATATACATATATACAATTGTTAAACGTTTGAATTAAGCTAAATATGTTATCGAGAATTACCGATTATTAAGCACATTGATAGTTATCGTTATAAGAAATAGTTATGGATATCAATATGGCTGTACATTTAGAACGGGCAAGTGGAAAACAACACTCAATATTTATTAAAGCGTTTAAATGTTGAATCAAATTAAAGATATTTATTTTCAAAAACAATCGCTATACAAATTAAAGTCCTTTCAAAAATGAATAACAACTCGATAAACAAGAATAACTTATGTTCTTTACATCATTAAAAGTAGACTGTACCATTTCGATGATGCATGTATTCCAAATATGCACATACATATCATATGCTTGACTTTAGACACGCTCAGCTTATTGTGTAAATCTCTCTTTTTGTTTTATATTAAACTTTAGCGAAGAACAAGATAAGTTGTGTGTGTGTGTGTGGATCTGTGTGTGTCAGTGTGTGTGTGTAATGCAATTGCTGAAAAGTGAACAGAGATTGTTGAAAAGTTTTTAGCTGCTGTATTTGCAGCTCAACTTGAGGGATTGCGATTGATAAATGTTCGTTCGCCCATTGCCCAAAAATCACGCAACACGCAGTGAACGGCAACAACAGCAACAAAAGCAAAGCAACAAAAGTAACAACAAAGCGGAACGAACAAAATATTTGACATAAAACCACAGCACGTAAGTTTCAATATTGGCACTCATGTATGTGTTGCTGTCTGACTATGTGTGTGGTGTTGTGTGTGCATGTGTGTGTCTTGTGTGTAAGTTTTCTTCATGTCGTAAGCTGAAACTTGAAGGCAAGGACGCGGTCGACTGGCGCGTACGTGTCAGCTGCCGCAAATGTCTTGTAAAATGGCGGCATTGACGCCATTTTATGTGCTGTGTGCGAGTGTGTGTGTGAGTGTGTGTGTGAGTGTGTGTGTGCGAGGAAAGGGAAGGGGTAAGCTTATGTGAAGTGTTTAGCAGCTGCGATTTGTCAAAAGTCAAAACCAAAATCCAAAATAGCGGCTGTCACATGTGTGGGTAGCTTGATGGGGTTGAGGGGCAGGGGGTGTGGTGTAAATGTGGCAATGTGGCAGGCACATGAAACTTGCAACAGCCGCCATTTTTAATTTGCTTGTCGAAACTGATGCATGTCTGTGCGTGTTGTTTATGTGCGTCGCACGCTGACTGTTTCCGTTTCCGCTTTGGACAGCAGTCGTTGCTTAACTCCCCTGTTGTTGTTGCTTTTGTTGTTGTTGTTGTTGTTGCTATTGCTATTGTTGTTGTTGATTTTGATTTTGACTGTTTTTCTTTTTTCAATGTAAATAACAAAATGTATCACTTCCGTTGGTTGCAGTGCAGCTGCAACGCATTTGCAGCATTTGCCACTTGCCACTTTGCCGCATTTTGCAGCCATTGCAAATGGCGTGCGATAACAAAAATGGCCGCTCACACAGTTTCCGCTTTGTTTGGTTAGCTGCAGTTTGTAACAATTTTTACTTTTTTTTTGTTGCTTTGTTGCCTTTTGTTTCCACATTTGGCGATACTGCTGCTGTGAGACTGCAATTGTTAACTTTGTTAACATGTGTAGCAGTTTATCGGCAATGCATTGTTGAAGCGCTTCTAACCCCTTTTTTTTCAACCCTCTCTACTCTGCTTTGCTTCTAACTCCTCAATCCCCGCCTCTTAGCGCAACATTCCATCAGGCTAGCGCGAAACACACACACAAATGTTTTTGATGTGTGCAGTCAAATATGCAAATATTTGCGCATATCCATTTTAGTTGCTATGTTCCTTTGTGCTTCTAATTAAAATCTGACTGCCAAATATGCCATATATATATATATATCTATATATATCTTATATATATATACGCATATAGCCGCACATATTTCCATGCTTGATTTACTTAGCTATTTCGAGTGCCTTTGTGCTTCATTTTAACGCAGACAAACATGATTCGTAGTTTTCAAAGCAAGCCAAAAATACTTCAAATAAGTTTTACTTTGAGTTTAAGCTAATTTTGAACTATTTTTTAAAGACCAAAGTTTAACACATGTTTGCTTCTGTCTATTTTGGTTCATTAACAGTTCTTTTTTCAAGGCCTTTTCACTTTTGACAGCAGCAAATTTAGCAAAGAGTCTGACATGTTCTTTTTGCAGGCAGTCTTCTCTGACAGCTCGAAATTGACCATTAGTACAAGTAAATTGCTAATTGCATTCACACAGCTGACAATTATAAATTGCTTTTGGCACTTTTCAAAAGTGTGTCTAGCTAGAGACTCTCTCTCTCGCCTCCTTTCTTGCTGTCTCTCTGTCTCTCACTTAAGTGTCTTCAGATAGAAATTAGTCTCAAAGTACAGATGTGTGCGTGTTAGCGCTCTTGCAACACGACACGTATTAAAACTTTAAGCTACAAAACTACAAAAATGAACGGTAAATAAAAATACGAGCTTGCTCGACTTTTTATTTGATTGACTGTTTTTCAATTGAAAGAAAACCTTTATTTTTGTTATGCAGTTTTGTTTGCATAGTTTTCATTCGATTTGTTCATAAATAACATTTTTGAAAGCCAATTCGCAAAGCTGTTCCGATTTCCACTTGCGAATCAAATCCACAGCAATCTATCATGCATTTTTTGACAGTCGTCAATAATAATAAGGATTATAGGACTTGTTCCAAATTCTAGTATCGGAATGATTTTGAGCAAGTGAAATTTGCTTTAATGTTTCTATTTTCACTTTTGTCAAGGTTTTGCGTATTGAATACAACTGCAAGTGAATTCAAACGTCGATCAAAGTCAAGTGAATTCAATACGCAAAAACTTGTCAATGTGGAATTGTTTCGAATGTGGAACTTTTAACAGTGTTGACTCAGCTCACTCTTAAACACTTTTGTGAAATTCAGAACACTAAGCACTTATCAATTATGAATGACTTGACTTATTTGGCATTTGTTTCTTACCTTATTTCTGTTTAATTGTTAATTATTTCTGCTACTCGACACGCTTGAACACGCACTAAATTCGATTTCGTGTGTGGTCAAGCATGTTCGTGTCACGACACGCAAACAGCTCGATTCAAATGCAACACAGCAAGCAAAAGGTGCTGCAATCAAATCAGCCAACAAATTAAGTTAGTTGGACAATGTAGAGGTCCACCTGGATCACATTATTATTATTATTATGTATAGTAGTTTGACTGCACAAATTGACAGCCATTTAAAATCGATTTGTTGTTAATTGCAACCGGCGCTTAATGCGATGACTCGATTAGTTAAGCTGTTCACACACACACACACACTCACAGTGTTGTTGTTATTCCTGACACGTCACATGCAAATTTGTTTTGCTATAAACATATATACACCTATATATATATATAGCATTTTTTTTTTGTTGCGTTTATAAAATGTATTGAGGTTAGTTTTAATTACAGCTAAAACACAAATTTTACATTTCTCTTTGATTTTCGAATACAATTTTAAATGCATTTTTAATGTGTGGCGTTTGAGTAATGCGTGTGTGTTTGCTTTTTTTTGTATGTGTGTATGTGTGCAATATAAATTGCATAAATTCTATTTCACATGTGTGTGTGTATTTGTATTATGCAATTTCGAAACGCTTGCGGCATTTGACGCATTGCCTTTCTGGCAAACCCTCAACTCAATTTTTGCAAACACAATTAAAAACTTTAAAATGATTTCAGTTGAAAACATTCGGCACTTTGAATAGTTTTTTTGTAATGTCAGCAAAACTTTACCTTTATAATATACCTTTCTATATATATTTACCTATATGCATATATATTATTTACTTGCAATTTTGTCTGTACAAACAACAAATGAGATTTACGCTTTTTGCATTTTGGCCAGCGTTGTTTATTTTGAAATGGCCAAAAGCCATTATAACATGCCCATGCTCTAATGATTAGAACCAACATATACGCGGGCTGTAATTATGGCATGTTCTGGTCATTATCCTGCACTATATCCTGCAGGCCTGTTTGTGTTTATAAGGCAAGCGTTGATTAATTTTGCTGTATCTATATGAGAATTGAAATGAATGCCATGTAAATTGTCGCCCAAAGGCAAATGCCTTTATGTACTTAACTCAATTTCACAAATACACAATAAAAAAAAAAGAGCATTAAGACTATGTGAAAATTTAGAGTATTTAGAAATGTATACAAGCACATTAATTAGGTAAAATTATAAATATGGGTTGGTAAAGACAGCTTAATTTAAAAATTAATTAAATTAAAATAAAACTTAAAACTAAGAAAACTTAATGTCATTTCACATATTCAGGCCTGTTTTGAAGTCCCTACCTGTTTTGAAAACTAAAATCGAATGAATTCGGAACGATTAACGAATTACTGTTCTGATTTCAAATCTTTTAGAAACATTAAAGTTTGATATAATGAGGAATTCAGAACAAGCCTGATTATAATCTCATTTTCTGATATTTTAATAAATAAATGAATATTGTAATAATTAAAGTGAAAGAAGTAACAGTCCTAGTGCGATAATTAAAAATTTCACTTGTAACACTTGAATGATTTACAAAAGGGAATATTTATACAATATCGATATAGAAGCTGATATGTGTGTCAAATTTGGAGATATTTGACCGCTGGCAAGGCAAGGAAATCGATAGGAATGAAATACACTTCAGGCAGCATAAAAGGTATTATTGAAGCACAGAGCAAAGAAACTCAACGGCAATAAGCACTTAAACACTTGAAGGACTTTTTAGGCACTCTGAATGAGTTTGCTTTCATGCTTAGAGCAACAGCAACAACAAGAACAACTTAAATGGCAACAGATTGTTGCAAATTGAATCAGTTTGGCCCAATAAATCGGCTACTATTGTTGTTGTTGCTGCTGCTATTTCGATTAGAAACAAAAGAAGCAGATGAAAAATAAAAAAGATGATTAGATTTCATTAGGCTCAAACATGCAAAAGAAACTATGTACTACGTTCTACGGGTATCATCATCAACCATCGAGTTACCCAACAATTTGAGGGGTGGCAAAGGACTCGGAAAAGCGTCAACATGACAAAGAAAATGCGTCCTGACACAATACATTGCTGCATAGCTTTACTCTCTCGCATACTTGGGCCACCTGCATGGATTTTCATTTCGTTTCCGTTGCGTTGTAACAACAACAACAACAACAACGACAACAAAAAAAGCAGCAACAGATATTTTCCATTTTCATTTCCGCTTGAAGTTGCAGCTGCCCCCCTTTTTCTTTCAGCTTGCCACACACAACAAACAAGGACTAAGAGAGAGGTAAAGAGAGTGGTTGTAGCAAATAGAATTTCTCTATTTTTTCAATTCATTTCATTTCCTTTCTTTCTATATTTTTGTTGTTGTTGCTTAGATTTGATGTGTGTATGTTTGTGTGTGTGTGTGTGTGTGAGTGTTTCCTTTGTTTTCACGAATTGAATTGTTCGTAAAGAAGTTTCTGATTTCCTTTTCCAAGCAAGCAACAAAATTGAGAACAATTTCCAACAATTGTAGATGAAGGGAGAGCTATGCGGAGCAGCAACCATGTAAATCAGCCTAAAAGCTTTTTTTCTTATAATTGAAACATTTTTCAGTTCAAATGAAACAATTTAGTTGGACAGACAAGCAATCTGCACAAATAATGAAGTTAAGAGTCCCCAACAACAACAACAACAACAACAAAATATGTTTTACAACCTTTAAGAACAACAAAATTGTTACAAGTTAATCGCATTTTGCTTACATAATTGAATAAAAGTGGTATGCACCTGAAACTGTAACAGAAACTTTACAACAAGCTATTTGACCCTATTGTAAAATAATTAAAATTTATTGAAAAATGTCAGCTATTGTTGTTGCTTGGGCTTGCCTTAACTAATGCTTGTGCATTATTAGATGACTCTGTTGTAAATATTGCTATTTTTGTAATATATATTTCTTATGCTTTTCTGATTTGCAAGCACAGAAGTGAGGGAAGTTGTATGACATGCAATATTACGCATACGCCCTGCTGTCAACTGTCATTTGACATATTAGTCAAACCAAAAGCCAAGCACGACAGCTTGCTGCCAGCACCTTTACACAATAATAAAAAACAAGTATGAAGGAGCTATTGACAGTGGATGACTAGCAGATACCCTGTAGATACGTTCAAAATAAGGCAAATGATGAAAAAATGTAGAACTTAACTTTTTTTCGGATTGTTTGATGAACTTAAAAGCCAAGGGTATTGATTATGGATAAAAGAGTCTGATTGATCTAAAAAAGACTTGAGTATCATAAGAAATAGGGACAATGATGAAAAAATGTGGAACTCTTTAACTTGCCTTCGGTTTGTTTAAATTACAAACTTGGTGAACTTAAAATTAAAGAGTATTTCTAAAAGAGGCATCGTAAGAATTATAAAAAACATTTCAACTTGAATTTGAACTTGGTGAACTTAAAATTAAAGAGTATTTATGATTATAAAAACTATTTAAACATATAAAACTAGAATTTCTTATAAAAACGCTATGCAATAACAAAATATTTCGTGCCAACAAAAAAAAAAAAAAAAAAAAAAAAAAATTTTTTTTTTTAATATTAAAAAATATTTAAAAATATTTAAAAAAATTAAAAAAAAAAAATTAGCTTAAGTAAAAAGAAAAGTATATTTATCTTTACTTAAGCGACTCGACTGAAAAAGCAGATATAAAATAGAATCGGAGGATGATTCCTTCTGATTCCTTTCATTCAATTTACACCCATAAAAACAGGGGATACAAAATATGTCAGCTGTGTATTTTAGCATATGCTGCCGCGGAATATCAGAGTTTGCGCAGTTGAGATAACATGAAGCATGTGGCATGAAGCTAATCGAAGTGTAAAGACAATGAACCATTGACAATATGAGTGAAGTGAGTACCTGACCCCATAGTGGGGCACGTGCACTGAACTGGCGGCAACATTTTGCAGTGCAACGCACGTAGAAAAACAAAAAAAAAAACATATTGATAAATATTTAAATTATTAAGCAATTGCCAGCAAATGGCGAATGACTAACATTAAAAAAGGTCAGTTACTTGTCAGGCTACACGCTTGGCATTGTCAATTATATGTAAAACTTTTATACTTTTAGCCCAAAGCCAGCACAAAATACTAAAAACAAAAAAAAAAGTGTATAAAGCAGAAAGCGAGTAAAGGACGAACACTTTGCAATGCAAAGCAAAAGTTTTTTGCGACATAAAAGGGTAGAAAAAAGAAAGAAAAAAAAAATAGAAAGATTGTCAACTTGCTTGGGTCTGCGTAAAGCGGCTTAGAAGGCTTTACAGTTCACCTGCTGCAGCAGTTAGGGGAAGTCTTTGAGCAAAAGGGTTTTATAAAATTGTGCGCACGACAACGTGGCTAATAAACTGACGACACACTAAATGTAAACCAAAATAAAAAACAAGTAAGAACAGTTTTCTAACTGTGACGAATATTAAATACGCTTTTAAATATAAACTTAAATTGCTGCTGTGTTAAATATGTAAGAAGATGCTCTATGTTTAGCTAAAGTTTTCCTAAGCTTACCGGTTAAAATGTAAAAAGATGTATAAAGTGATCAGATGAGAACTGAAAACTTTCGTTAGAAACTCATATTTATGAAACGATTTTGGAAAAGTTAATAAGTCATTGTAAGAGCAAAAATGTTAGACTTTTTAAGTCTTTTTAGTACCTGAGACATTTTGAAACTATTTTGCCTAGACATTGTAACGGCAACAATGTCCCTCAAAGATGTTAAACATTTTAAAACATTTTTGTTTTTGGGACATTTTCAAACAATTTTGCCTAGATATTGTACAGACAATAATGTTAGACTTTTTGCGA
The DNA here is from genome assembly GCA_949708635.1 of Hirtodrosophila cameraria. Taxonomy (NCBI): domain Eukaryota; kingdom Metazoa; phylum Arthropoda; class Insecta; order Diptera; family Drosophilidae; genus Hirtodrosophila; species Hirtodrosophila cameraria. Next base: position 13,949 of record CATIWZ010000012.1, read on the forward strand.
CATATTTTCAAACTTTTTTGACTAGACATTGTAACGGCAATATTGTTTGATTTTTCAAGACTTTTTTAACTTTTTTGACTTAGCATTATAACGGCAATAATGTCCATCAAAAATGTTTGACTTTTCAACAGACAATATTAGACATATTTGTTTAAGGAGCATTTTCAATCCAATATGCCCAGACATTGTGACTGCAAAAAAAAGTGCTACAAAATGTGAATACCCTGCGTTAAGAGTATCAAAAGGGTGCGTTAAAAGGCAATTTACCTTTAAGAAAATGCTTATGCAACGAAACTTACAAGTTGACAAACTGACGGATGGACTGACTGACAAACTGACAAACGGCCAGACAAAAGGCAGTTGGGCAAAAAACACTGGCAGGCATTTATAATTAAAAACGCAAAAACCTTAAACAACATTTTACTTGGGGCAAGAAGCAACAACAACAACGATGACGACGACGGCAACTTGCGACTGTCTCAGTCAGCAGGCGAGGCGTGGTCGGGTTGGGGTGTGTGTGTGTGCTCTGAGGGGGCAGACAGAAGTCAAACAATAAAGCAGACAACAATAATTTCAACAATAACATGACAAATTGTTTCAGGGCACACAAGAAAGTGCTTGTTTTGTCTCTGCCTTTGCCTTTGCCTACTACTGGTTAAATCCTGAGTATGGCCAAAAGCAACCTTAGAAAATCTTTTACTTATTTATACATACATACAACTAAAAAGGTGTTGCAAAGTCTTAACTATATTGCCACTAACCAAGCATGGCCTGAGTGCAAGTTGGTGGCATGAAAAACAATGCGAGTAGCAGACGCAACTTAATTATTGATTAGTTGAAAAGCTTTTAGACTTGCAAACTTTGTTTGCCTTTCCAAAGAATTAATTTTAAAATTAATTTAAGACGTTGCTTGCGGCTTTAAGTAGAGCTTACTGTGTATCACATTTCAGCAATATTTTTAAAATAATTTCCTTAAGCTATCAAGCTATAATCAACTTGATAAGTGTAATGGATGCCAAACATAATTATGATAATATTTTTGCATGATTAAAGACTATATACCAAAATCTCAGAATTGTAGTGTCGACATTTTCTGAGATTTTTACACCGAGATGATTCATGATTGCTACAAAATTTCCTTTTCTTCAAAGTTGCACACTTTTTGTTAAGCACGAATTTCCTTCTTTTTGACTTTATGAGCAATGTAATAACTTTAGATCTTGAAAACACGCCAACCTTGAGCTAAGTTTTTGTTTATGTACAAAATTACAGCAAAAGTAAATGATAAATTTGATTGCAACATGCGCATGTTGCAGTAGCATTTGCAACATTAGCTTTTTGCACACCCACCTAAAAAAAAAGGCAAGCAAAACCACAAATAACTTGGCAAAAATGCACATAATTTAAGGTTTCTTCTGTTTCTTTTTTTGGACGCTGCCAACGACATAAATCAATTTTTGAATGGCAACAAAGAAAATGCACGGTAAATGCTGCAAGCAAACACATGAAATGTGAAATGTGAAATGCGCAGTCGAAAAACAACTAGCAACATTTATAAATATGAATTTTCGCAAATGATTTATCGCAAACGATTCGAGTGCAAATTTTAAGCAAAAATTTCAAAATTTTGCTAAAATTATAGTTGCCCAAAAGTTTTTCCTATTTGTTTTTTGGACAGCTTTTTAGAGACTCGACTCAAATCAAGATTTGAGCAGTGAAAAGGCTGCAACCAGCACTTAATTAAAACCGAACTGTGAGTGAAGGCCTAAACTCGCTTTTAGCCTACAGTTTTTTCCCTTTTTTGTTTTTTTTTTTTTAAGCCAAGTTGTGCAGACCGCTTTTAGTTTGGCGAACATAAAAAAAAAATGTCACTTTCATTCATTTCAAAATGCTTTTAGGGCTTTGATTTTTACGCCACTTTTGCAAAAAACAAAGCGAAAGTGCTAAGGGAAAGCACAATAATAATATCAGGCACAATGAAGTGGGTCGAAAGTGTAGTGAAGTGTGCGTGTGTGTGGGTGTGTGTAGATGTGGGTGTGTTTCCTGTTTGCGTGTCACTCGTTTTGGCCGCATGTCGCACATGTTTCTAGCTTGAAGGACTGAAGGACATTCAATGGCTGTGCGCATTATGTTAAGCCCTTTTCAAATGACCAGCAGCTTCAGCTTCCAACAGCAGCAGCAGCAGCGAGTGACAGTTTCAACAGTAGCAGCAGCGGCAGCAGCAGTAGTAGCAGCAGCTCTGTGGCAGCCACAAGCAACGCAGCTTAGCTAAATACACACACAAGCTCACACACACGCAAGCTCACACCCACACATCTGTGTGTTGCGAGTGTGCGTGCAAGTTTTTCTTTCTGTAATATCCTGCAGTTTGAATAGTCGAGCGGTCTACTGTGAATTGTAAACGAACTGGAAACTGTTTTTAATGGTTTATGATATTGTCAAGCCTGCATATGAAATTTCAGTTTCATAACTTCAA
>CATIWZ010000013.1:0-17264 GCA_949708635.1 Hirtodrosophila cameraria
CAAAAGCAACCACAACAACAACATCACCTGCAGCAGCAGCCACAGCCACAACAACAATCGCAGGCATCTACCCGTGCCCGCCTCCCCCGACGACAGCGGCGGCGAATCCTTCTTGCAATACGACAGCGAGAAGAAGCCCCCGCCCATTGTTGTTGTTGTTGGCGATGGCCGCAGTCGCGTTCGACGCGTGGTGCGCACTGCTACGCGACACGTGACCGTTGTGAGCCTCTCGACACGGCACAAGGAGACGCAGACGCACACATCGCACCATGTGACGGCTGTCAGGTAAGCGTCGTGTTGAGACAGGGTACATCGCAAGAGGGAGGGGGAAGACCAGCAAACAAATATGCTTATCGTTATCTTTGGATTCGCTTTAAGATTGTATTTAAAGCTATTTGTGGCTACTTTATTTATTGCTGCTCGCAGTTTTAAATACGCTTTGTTCTTATCGTCTTGGTATTTACTGTTGCACATAAATTGAATTCCACTGCATTTTTTGTAGAACTTGTTTTGGTTTTTTTTTTTTTGCTGCAGTGAATTTACATGCAATATACACAAAAACCATTGCATACGCTTAGGCTGCATCTAGAAATGTAAACACACTGTTAACTTGCAGCTGCTGTAGCTTAACATTTTGTTGACATGTAAGTTTGCTGTTGTGGAGCTGTTGTGGAACTGTTGTTGCGCTGTAAAAATTTAAATTTAATCAGCTGATCGCAGTTAACAGTTTTTGGCAATTTCACAATTTTGGAGGGATTTTGCGCAATTTTGCGGTTTAGGGGTGGGTTCTGATATAAAAGGAAAAATGTTTAGATAAGAAAATTTCATGATCTAATTTTGATTTTGTCTAAAAACTTTAAATCGTCTCTCTTTACGCTTCAATTTCGCTGTTTGTGGGCGCTTGTTCTTCTGTAGTTCGGTTTTTGCTTTTTCCCACTTAACTAGCGGCACTCTAGAACATCTTTTTACTCCCTGTTCCCATTAAAAATGGGAAAAAGGGAGTTAGAAAGTACTGCAAATGTGTGTAACAGACAGATGGAGGCATTTCCGACTATATAAACTATATATATTCTTGATCAGGATCAACAGCCAAGACGAACTAGCCATGTCCGTCTGTCTGTCCGTCTGTCCGTATAAACACACAGATCTCAGAGACTATAAGAGCTAGAGACACCAAACTTGGCATGAAGGTTCCTGTATACCATACGCAGATCAAGTTTATTTCAAATTTCGGATGCACCCCCCCGCACCCCCGCAAATCGCAAAAGACTCCCACAGCCACAGTTTTAAAGATAAAGCTTTAATTTTTGGTACACATGTATGTTTAATCAATGTCTTTCGGATGTGTAAATTTCAACACGATCGGATAAATAGCACCAAAGTTATGGAAGAACTTATTTCCCCTGTCTCAGCAGGCAGAAACAACGGTTTCACATGCACTGTGCAAGTTGAGTACGCTGCTTGCTTGTGTTGCCGCTGAACTGCTTGAAATGCAAGTTGGGAGCAGGGAGTCTCGTAGTCGGGCACACTCGACTAGAGTATTCTTACTTGTTTTTTATTCAAATGACATTTTACAATATTTCGAGTCGAAAAATCAGCGCCTTCAAAACGCAGCTTGCGCGCTTAATTCAAATTAATTCTGCAAAAATTTTGAAACTAAGTAAAATGTAAATAAAATCTACTCACCAAAAACATTCACACTTGAATTTTGAAAGCAATCATTTAATCAATAAAAAAAAGTTTTACAATTGTAATGTTTTCATAACTAAAAGTGTAGTGTAATAGTTCAATAAATTATAAATATTTGGATAATTATAACTTATATTTGAAAGATGAGGCCTTATTATTTGATTTAATTCAAACTCAATATTAATCACAATCAAAGAACTATCTTTGCCTCCCTCCCTGAAGCGTTTTCTCTGTCAGCTTGTCCATCAGCTGTCTGCCTGTTTATGTATATTTGTTTGTTGTTGTTCTTGTGGCGTCGCAGACGGGGCACACTCCATAAAACATAAGCCCTCAAAAGAACACTAATATAAAATCAATAACAATTACGGGTTGCGCTTTGGTAAAAGGCGGCCGCCGAAGATGTTTGGGTCACGCAAGTCGCCAAGGGCCGTCGCAGTCGTCAAACGGTGAACGGTGAACGGAGGCGACACTTGTTGCATATTAAAGCAGGCAGCGAGGAAGTAAATGTAGCAGATAGCGACTGAGAGTGAGAGAAGGGAGGCAGGGGAGATAGGAAGTCGAGGTTAGGGTAGCACATTTTAAAAGTTTGGCTCGCGAGCAAAGCGCAGTGTGAGACGTGTGTGCGTCGCTGACGTCGCAAGCCGCAAGATACAGATACACATAAGTGTAAGTGTAAGTGTATCCAAGAGATACAGATACAAATGCAGACAGGCCGCAGGCAAACAAACAGCTGGACACATGTGCAACGGCATACAATTAGGGGCAAACACGACGAGTCGTGTGGCAGATGTTTTCACTTGGACTCAATTTTCAAGCAGGACTCTTGAGCACTTAAATCGGGTGCAAATCGGGAGAGGGAAGAGTGGCATAAACAGACAGAGACAGCGAGAGTATGCGTCAAGTTGCTTAGCTGGCAATAATAACAAGCAAGTTGTTGTTTTTGTTGTTGTCAGGCTACAACTACCTGCCGAAAGGACAATACGACCGCCAGGTGCATTTGGAAACTGGCAAAAAGTAAAAAAAAAAAGAAAATACAATCGGACAAGCATAATATACAAAATCGTATTGTGCGTGTTCCTGTCTCTGGTTATCCTTCAATCCTGTTTTTCTTTTTCTCTATGCTGGATGCAAAATGCAGCTGCTCTTTGTTCAGTTTTCAGTGTTCAGTTAGGGTATGAAGTATATATACGCTAACTGCACTAACTGATTGCGTTTGAGCCATGGCCAGCAACTTGTTAGGCCACCAGCTGAGTTTATAATACGATTCGATACCAGGCAGCTATACAAATCGTATAATAATCAATGATTTAGGCATTGCAATGCAAATCGATTTGAAATTATGCATGGTTCAAGTGTTTTTAAATGTTTTCTTTACGCAGTTCCAGTTTTCAACTGTGAAATGAATTTTAGTTTTGAATAGATTTTCAGGTTAGAAGGGTAGAAGATTGTAACTTGCTGTATTCGACTTTTTTAGAGACTGAAGAGTGCAAATTTATATTTTTCAACCGTTAAACTATTTAGTTTGATATTTTTATTGATTGAAAACAGAAAAAAAGGAGATCTATATCAATTTCTAATTTTAGTTAGTTTCAAATCTTTAATAATGAAAATGCTATTCTGCTAAAATCGTAGAAAAAAAGTTTCTTTGATGTAAATAATGCAAAAGTAACTTTTTTAAATAAGAACTTAAACGTTCTTAGTAAGTATTATGATGCAAGATCAGTATGTAATTATATGAAAATTTCATAACAAGATTGAATATGAGAATTTCATAAAAAGATGAAGAGAAAAAAGTTCGAACTGAAGATTCTTTTGCTGTTAATTTGATCTAAGGTTCTATGGAAGGCGCCCTGAAATTCGCCTTCTAAGACTCACCTTAAATTATTTAATATTAATACTTATTTTTAAAAAAACGATGCCAAAATTGACCAAATCCACGTTTCAAGCTATTTCTTATCCCTTTTAATATCAATGTTTTATAATTATTTAGTTAATTAATCAATATTTTCATATCTAAAATTCCAATGAAGCAACAATTGTTTTTCCAGCACAACTCAGCTCATTCTCAATTACCATTGCCAAGTTTATCTGATTTGTCAGCAGTTTTCAATATTTATTTCAAACTGAAATTTCACACTTTCTAAGAGGAAGAATTGATCTGGAGGAATTTTCGTGTGTATGTCAACGTTAGCTAATCATTTCCTTTACTTTTCTATTGCCTGAGTCGAAATCAATTTGAGCTGTCTCAGCCGCCATATGGCACTAACACAGTGATCTAACCCCCAACTCCTGTTGCGCTGCTTCTCATTCTCCCTTTTTGCTTTTTTATCCCTTAGGCATAATGGATCCTTTTACGCTTAGGATCTTCGCTTTGTTGTTCGCTCATATTGTCTATGGCTTCGCAAGGGTAGCAATTGTTCTTTTCGGGTTTTATCCGACGAGCGAAACAAAACAGATGCATTTTGGATGCGTAGGCAGCTGACACACACACACACATACACATGTATACACCTACACACACACACTCTTACCAATACAAATGAACTATGCGAAACACGTTTTTGAACACCGACGCGCATGCGCCGATCGCTTCCTCTGGCGCAGCTTGTCGAGCTCTGCCCGATCGCTCGGTTTAGTTGAAACGCGAACGTTGCTGAGCGACGACGTGAACGTGATCTTCCGCTTCTGCCAAGCGATTAAGAAGTGCTTCTTCCGCTGCTCGGTCTAACCGAAAAACCAAAATTAGAATAAACAAAACCAATAACAACGGGCCCGACATTTAATTTGAATATTATTAAAACTAATGATCAACGTTTGTTTTCACATCTATGCATGTGTGTGCTTCAGTGTGTGTGTGTGTGTTTTTTTTTAATCAAAAACTTAAGAATTTAAAATTATCAAGATGATCATTTGCATTTCGGGTTTTATAATTGGCGAAAGGTACGCAGCAAACTCTTGTTAAAAGTGTCTAGAAAAATGAAAGTTATTTCTTTTGAAATATTCAAAATAATAGAATTAAATGCAGGATCGAAGCATTCTAGAAGCTTCCTTTGCATGCTCTGCTCCCCAAACTATAACTTATAAAACTATAAATAGTTTTTGAATTATGAAAACAGTTCGAATCGAGAAACTCATCTCTAATTCCTTTCTCTACATTTTTTTATATTCTGACTAAATCCAACTCATATTTTCACTCTCTCCACTTGCAGCTTTCCCCAGAAGAGCATCGAGCGCAGTGGCTCCACACAGTACGATCTGGCCGGAGCGCCAGTTGGAGCACACGGCAGCAACACAGCCACTGATGGGGTCGGTGGCTATGTTTACCTGCAGAATCATTATGCGGGTGGCGGACAACACAACAATGCCGCAACTATTAACTATCCCGCGCCGCAACATCCGCAGATGATCTATCAGATTCAGCAGTATCCCACGTGCCATCAGCAACAGCAGCAGCAGCAGCAACAACAGCAGCAGCAACATCTGCAGCAGCAACACTATATGCAGGTGGCAGCAACACCAGCTAATTCTGGCCACTATCATCATCACAATCATCACCTGCTGCACAGCCATGGACATCATCATCATCATGGTGGTGCTTTGGTCATTGCCAATAGCGGTGTTGGCACTGGCGCCATTGCAGCAGGTGCAGTTGTCCAGTTGCAACAGCATCAGCAACAGCAGCAGCAGCAACAAAATATGCACAAAAAGAACTCCATACGCAATGGCGGTGATGTTCTCAAGCGCACACGCGCTCAGTCAGCGTAAGTTTCAAACAAATTTAAAAAAATAAAGCTAACTTTGGAGTGCCGACTATTGAATACCCTAACTAATGTTGTTGCTATGGCAAATATATAGAGAACAAATAAGTTTTTAACCGGATTACATCCAGATTCGACTTGTCGTCTCTTTTCTTTCATTTCGTCACACATTTTTTTAAAAAACTAATATACCCTCTCGTATGAGTAAGTTCAATCGATCAGTTATCATCGACTTAAAGGGTAGTTCCGCTGTCAGCCTAATGAGTTTGGACTCTGCACTGCGCCAATTTCTATTTGTGTTAATCAGCAGCAAAAGCCCTCACTTCGTATCTAAGATTGTATCTAAACTGACGCGCTGATAACAAAACTGAGCCATATGTAAATAAATATTTGAGAATGCGACACTGCAGCGTATCATTTGACAAGTGACTTTTATTGCTCTTTTGATATGTAAGGTGTACAGCAATACAGAACTACAGACAAGACAGCTGCAATTATAACAGTTACACTTTTTTTTTAAACAAAAAGCAATTTTCAACTGCAGCTGTTTTCTTGCATACGTAACTGATAAGCGTAGCGACTGTTGTGGCGTGATTCCCCCTATTTAGTTGTTAAATTGAAATAGTAAACTTGTTCTTAGTAAGTGCTAATAATGCTTTTCAATTGCAATTTGTTTAGCTTTCACCTTAGTTTGTTGTTCATGTTGTTCAATGTCTTTAATATTTTTTAAACAATTATAGTCAAATTTCTGAGATTTTTCTGAGATTTTCATATGTTTCTCTTTTGAACTTCAATTTGATTTATTTTTAGCTTTAATTCTTAAAAAAGGCTCATCGAATTCACTGAAAGTTTTCTCTTCCGCCTAAGTTATTTAATCTTAGGGTATCTTTTAACTGCTAGCTTAAAATAGCAAAGTTTCCTATAACATTTTATCTTTAAACATCTTTATCTAAAATATTCTAAAGACGCAAAATATTCCTGCATTTTTTTCTTATTATTGTTTGCTTCTTATCTAACAAACTGGCCGAGTCACTCTGACTATGGCCAAATGAATCATTTGACAATTTAACTACACTTGGTTCAATTTAACTACACTATCAAAAGTATTTCATTTTTATTTTAGAACTATCTAACTGTTAATTAATAGTGCTCATAAAGCATAAAACTTATTGGCTTCCAGATGGTTTGCTATCTGATCCACTTCATCTTGAAATGCGCAAATTAAAAATGGCAAAAGAATGTTTATAAAAATAAGCAAATTGTGCTAGCTCCCTTTGCCCCTTTTGCCTGCCGTTGCTCGTGGCAACATTTTAATCAGGTCGATAGCTCGCAAAAACACACGACGCTGAATTGTATTTCAAAGATAAACAAAACGACGCCTAGCCAAATGTTATCTTATCTAACAAACGGAGCCAAAAGAAACGGGCAACGGGTTCTCGGGTACTCCGAGTCAGTTCGCTCAACAGTTATGCGCAAATTAAAACGAGCTAACGTCACGTAGTGTCGCAGCTATTATTATTTTTATTATTATTTTGTGAAATTCAATTGTTTGTGCTACAAATTTCGCTACTATATCATTTACAGCTACGAGCTATCGCAGGATCTGCTGGACAAACAGATCGAGCTGCTGGAACGCAAGTACGGCGGAGTGCGGGCACGCAATGCTGCAGTTACAATTCAACGCGCCTTTAGACACTATATGATGGTCAAGAAGTTTGCCTCTATAACGGCCATGGCCAAAGCAGAGAAGCGTCTTAGCCGCCGCATGGTGGTTACCGCCTCCAGCATGACACTTGCCGAGGAGAGCGCCTCAGCAAATGTATCGCTATCATCTGCCTATGGCAGCACCACAGAATCTCAGCTCGAGCAGCATCAACTGCAGCAACAGCAGCAGCAGCAGGCGGCACATCAGCAGCAGCAGCAACAGCCACGTGTGACTATAATGGCAGGTCCAGCAGGCGCTGCCTCGCCAGGGCTCTCAAGAACGCCACCAACGCGTTCGTTATCCATGCGCGAGCGTCGCCAGCTCGACTGCAGTCCCATACCACGCAGTCAATCGGGTAAGTGTCTAGCAACTAGATTTTCCAAAATGTTTTGCTACTCAATCAATTTTGAATCGAAGCCAAAAGATCTGTTTGGATTATAGTTGAGAATGGAGCACGATAACTTTTAAAAAGTTGAGTGAACCGAATTGGCTTCGATTTGATTTGAATTGAGTTGAGTTTTGTACCAAAATCAAAACAATTTTGAATTTCAAGTAGCTTACAGTCCTACTTTCAAATGAAACCCAATTCTAAACACTGGCTAACAATTTGCTTCTTCCAAATAGGCGCTTCACCCGTCTCCATTGCCGGCTCCACAACCTCCATATCGGCGCTGGCCTCGCATCCGCACGTCAATCTGCTGCACGCCGCGGAGCCACATTATTACAATGCGCAGGCAATGCCAACGACAGCCGCCTACTATACCAGCTATCACGGTTCGCCGCATGATCTGAGCTATGCCAGCTCGGCGGACACCTCGCTGAATGCCTCCTGGGTGAACACCAGCGGGCATTCGCCACACACGCCCTACTACTCGGCGGCACAGATCTATATGCGACCCAAGGGTGGCAGCACCACGCCCACGCCCAGCTGCGGCAGTCAGGGTAGCGGCAGTGGCAGTGGCAGCGGCAGCTGCAAGAAGGTACCGCCAGAGGTGCCAAAGCGCACCTCATCCATAACCGCACAGCAGCAGAGTCAGCTTCTCATGATGCAGCGTCAGACGCCGCCGCCACCCTCGCTGCTGCGTACCAATGGGCTTTGCAAGACCGCCGAGAATGGCAGTCTCACATCCGTGCAGAGTTCCGGCTCGGATTCAAGCGTTACCTCCGCCGAGCGCAACATGAACAGCGATCTGGGTTCCGATCGCAGTAACTCGCCGCACACCTGGAAGCGTGGCACAGCGCTAAACAGCTCGCAGCAGTTCTCGACTCACTCGGCGGACTCCACGGGCGTCTGTGTGGCCAGCCAAATGCAGGTTACAGTTCAAGCTGTTCAAGCAGCTGGTGGAGTGCCACCCACAGATGATCATGCCATCTCCTCGCACACCAGTGCCGCCCAGTACGAGCAGCACGAGCAGCAGCAGCACGAACAGCAACAGCTGCAGGCAGCAGCTGCTGCGGCAGGCGTCACACAGAACTACAAGATGTCGGAGACGATACGCAAGCGTCAGTATCGCGTTGGACTCAATCTGTTTAACAAGAAGCCGGAGAAGGGCATTACGTACTTGATCCGACGTGGCTTTCTGGAGAATACGCCACAGGGCGTTGCACGTTTCCTGATCACGCGCAAGGGTTTGTCCCGGCAGATGATTGGCGAGTATTTGGGCAATCTGCAGAATCAGTTCAATATGGCTGTGCTCAGCTGCTTTGCCATGGAACTGGATCTGTCCGGGCGGCAGGTGGATGTGGCGTTACGCAAGTTCCAAGCCTACTTCCGCATGCCCGGCGAGGCCCAGAAGATTGAGCGTCTCATGGAGATTTTCTCGCAGCGCTACTGTGAATGCAATACGGATATTGTGGCACGTCTGAGATCATCCGATACGGTATGTCCTAAGATTGTTTGTTCTTTTATTAGCTTTGACTTAATCCTGCTCCATTTGTTTGTAGGTCTTTGTGCTAGCGTTTGCCATCATCATGTTGAACACGGATCTGCATACGCCCAATCTGAAGCCAGAGCGTCGCATGCGCGTCGAGGACTTTATCAAGAATCTGCGTGGCATTGATGATTGCCATGATATTGATAAGGATATGCTAAGCGGCATTTATGAGCGTGTCAAATCCGATGAATTCAAGCCGGGCAGCGATCATGTCACCCAAGTCATGAAGGTGCAGGCCACCATTGTCGGCAAGAAGCCAAATCTAGCGTTGCCACATCGACGCTTAGTCTGCTATTGTCGCTTGTATGAGATACCCGATGTGAACAAGAAGGAGCGTCCTGGCGTTCATCAGCGTGAGGTGTTCCTGTTCAACGATCTGCTGGTCATTACCAAAATCTTTAGCAAGAAGAAGACATCTGTGACGTACACGTTCCGCAACAGTTTCCCTCTCTGCGGCACCGTTGTCACACTGCTCGACTTGCCCAACTATCCATTCTGCATTCAGCTGTCCCAGAAGGTCGATGGCAAAATATTGATCACCTTCAATGCGCGCAACGAGCATGATCGCTGCAAGTTTGCCGAGGATCTCAAGGAGTCGATTAGCGAAATGGATGAAATGGAATCGCTGCGCATTGAAGCTGAACTCGAGCGACAAAAATCAGCGCGCAATCGCGCCACAGGCAGCAATTCTGACAATCGCGATAGCGGCGTTGCCGATGTGGAAGTCTGCCCGTGTCCCTTTCAGCCCGGCAATCAGGCTGCCGGCGAGCAGGCGCCCAATGCGGCGGATAACACGCAACTAAAGCGCAGCGCGCTCAGCAACAGTCTGCTGGACATGCACGAGCAATGTGAGTTCTAACAAGCTTTTCAGTACAACAAATAACTAATCTAAATCTCTCTCTCTCTCTTTAGTTGGCAATGAAAAGCCGCAGCGACGTGGCAGCGTTGGCTCCCTGGACAGCGGCATGAGCATCTCTTTCCAGTCCACCACCACGTCGAGCGCCTCGCGTGAAAATGCAGCCGCAATTGCAGCTGCCGCCAATGCGGCCAATGCCGCTTCAAAGATCCGTTTCAATATGCAACCCGCGCCCAGCAATGTCTACGCAGCGCCCGGCATGCAGGCCTATACGCATGCCAACTTTGTGCAACAGTCGCAGGCGGCTTATATGCTGCAACAACAGCAGATGCTGCAGCAGCAGCAGGTGGCACAGGCTCAAATGCAGGCACATGCCCAGGCACAAGCACAAGCTCAGGCACAAGCTCAGGCACAAGCTCAAGCTCAAGCTCAAGCTCAGGCGCAAGCACAAGCAGGAGCTGTAGTTATGGGAAGAATACCAGGACGTGAACGCAAAGCATCCCGTTCTGATGACTCACGCTCCACGGAGGTCTAAAAATAACGCTCAATTTTTGTACATTCTTTGTTCTCTTCAGCGAGCGATAAATAATATTAAACGCATCTACAATACATATTTATATATATATATCAAATACGAGTAGATTGATCCGAATTCGAAACGAACCGAAAGCCATCTTTTTGAAAACAAAAATCAAAAAAAGAAAAAAAACCTACCCGTATACTAAACAGCAGCTACATTATGAATTCTTAAATGTTCCTTCGTTCTTCTGCTAATATTAATGTACATAAACTACATTTGTTCGTCTATTTACGCAATTTGCATACGGTTTAAGTAAGTTTTCAAAACTAATTGTACATAAACTACATTTATATAATATAATTCTTTATCTATATCTATATATATATACCCATACATGTATTCAAATAATACCCTCTATGATAATATACGCATACTCGTGCATAGTACAACTCGGTCAGCAGGCAGGTAGCTAAACAATACCCCTCGACAGTTAATATCTTTGCTAGCATTTTTTTCTATTGTATCTATATCTAATCCCCATTCTATCAAAAGTACGTATATAATATACATTATAAACATAGTTCTATTTACTAAAAACAAACAAAAACCAAGCCTCGTTGAGTGCACGCTTTGTATATTATGTATTTCTTATACCACAATTATGTTTGTGTAACTAAAAAAACGATCATGAATATTAACTTAAAAGCAATTAGCTATAATTATGGATTATTTATAGAGCCAAAACTACCCAAAATCTAAAATATAATAAATAATAATAAACATTAATAATAAAAATAAAAATGCAAAGTGTATGGCAAACAAACACCCGATATGTATATGAAAAAACAAAAGACTTAAAAATTTAAATAAATGAAAAGAAATAATACCAATTTATTGTTTTTTAAACTGCCAGAAATTGAGGGATAACAAAATTCTTCTTCTTCCCAGCTCGAGAATTTCATTCAATTTAAACTTTTGTGAGCGGGCTCTTCTTTGACTTCACCGACTACCAGGCGAACAGAAACCATTGAAGGTGGCTGCTACAAAACTCACGCAAGCTAAACAACGCGACAACCAATGTGCTCCTCAAAGTATGCAACTACTTATGTTCACCTACTAAGAATTCTGTTTGCCTGGTACTCATCAGTCCGAATGGTCCGAGTTGGACATCGAATTGGATTTTTTGTTGAAAGAAGTTTTACCGTAATTTGAAAAGCTGTTCGTAAAACGTTGTGCGTGCTAAGAACGCCTGCATTTTGCTGAGTATTCCGATTTTTTAGGTCGCCAGCTTAATTTTTGAAAATATTTTTTGAATTTCTGAAAGGCAAATCGTTTGATCTAATTTTGATTTTTGTTGAAAACTTTAAATTGTCTGCCATTTCGCTGTTATGGCGATGTCTCTTTTTGTTTTGTTCTTTTTCTTCGTTTTTCCCAGTAATAATTATTACTTACGATTACAGTCGAGCTTAAATAATACAACTTAGTGCACTTTTGTAGCCTTATCCGAGTCAAATAAAATGTTTATATATTGTTTGTATAAATTTTCATATTTTATTAGTGATTTTTCAACTTATTTGTATTATTGCTGACTCTACTAATTAAGGCCTTGTACAAAATTATTGTATTTCTGTTGTAGGTGCTAAATTCTATAATTGTATTTAATAATTTTCTTATAATTTGTGTGTGTGTATGTGTGGGTGTGTGTGTCGTGTCGTGTGTATATTATCAGCGTGTTAGTCTCTAAACAATAATTGCTTTAAACAAATATACAAAAACTAAGAACTAAAGCAGAGGCTAAAGAAAAACTTTACAATAAATTGTGGAGCTGCTTTCTCTCTCTCTCTCTACTTACGATATAAATTGCACTTGCAAACTCTCTCTCTCTTTTTAGATACGGATGATTCGCAAGTGTTGTTTGTGGGAAAAACAATATGCGACTTGTCCAAAGTATATAAACATTATAATTAAACTAAACATATTTTGGCACTGTAAATAAAAAATTGCTTTCGTTATATGAAAAAAAAAAGGATTCGTAAGACACAAATACATACAAGAAAATTGTTGCTACAAACCGGAAAAGGAAGCGATTAGTTAAACCATATTCGATAGTCGATAGTTGATAATAAATTACAAAAATTTGCTTTGCCAAAATGCAGTTGCTAACATACAATCGCTCGAATTTCTTTTGTTGCTACACGTTCTATAAATTTTCGTTTTGATTATGCTAAGATGAAGCGGCTTCCTGGGACCAACAGAGCTGCTCTGTTGGTTGGAGGCGCCTCCACTATACTCGGAATATATATGTATATAACTAGACCATGCCAAAGTCGGTGCAGACGGAGGCAGCTGTTGTTGCTGCTGCCGCTTGAGTCGGATGGTTGTTCTGTTGCTTCTCCTGCACGTTGCTGGCCGCCACTGCAGCAGCTGCCGCTGCAGCCATGTTCAGCTCGACGAGCGTATCGATGCTGTTCAGGCTGACGCCTTGGAGTATTTTGCGTGCTGCCAGCGATGTAAAGTTAAAGGACAGATCTGTGAGGCTGGGAAAGTTGTAGAGCTCCTCACTGCCAGCATTAAGGACGTTGCCCATGCCCTGCTCGAGTGACTCCTTGGTCAGACTGAGGCGTCTGTCCATGGCCTCCTTGTCAATGGACTTGTCATTCGCATGATCCTTTAACGCAAGATTGGGCTCACTGCCCAACGGATTACTGGACTTGTGCAGCAAATGCGCCAAGGCCAGCTCATCGCCATTCATGTTGCACTTTTGCAGCTGGCAGACAGACTCATAGCAAAGATTCTTTAGATCCGTGCTGCTGTTGTTCATCAGCTTATGATTGCTTTGGGCAGGCAACAGATCCTTCGAATGCTTCTCATAGAAATGCAAATTTCCCACCGAGCCGGCAATCTCAAAGTCCTGCTTGGCCAAGGCGGCCAATTTCAAAGGCTGCTGTTGCTCGCCAATTGGCGAATTTGGCTGGGATTCATTCTTGAGCACATTGCTCTTGTAGGCAATGCCATTGGCCAACTGCAGGCACAGCTTGCGGCTGTTGTTCATGGTGGCATCATTGTTGGTATTCTTGGCATACTTGCCGCCATCATACGAGGGCGTCTCAGTCGCTGTATTCTCTGGCGAACTCTCACTGACAAATGAGATGGAATCACAGGTCTCTGAATTCGCCTCCGTTTCGCTCAGCGGCTGCTCCGGCACAGACTCGGGTCGCAGTGGCGTGGAGGTGGCAGCTGCTGCCTGTGTCTGCTTAGATAGCGTCTTCTTGATGATCTCACCACGCTCATTTGTCATGGTTTCGTTGTTGATGATAAACACATTCGAGTTCTCCAGCAACTTGCCATTCTCCAGGGTGATCACACTTCTGACCGGCGAGTTCTGCACAAAGATTTTGGTGCTGGGTATGTTTTGACCCATGCCATTGCTGGTGGTCACCTGCAGCGTGATGGAGTTATTGCTGTTCGAGTTGGGCACACTGCCATTCATGGGATATGACAGCTCCTCCATGATGCGACTGGGTGTGCTGGCCCGTTGCCTTTGCGCCTGTGCCTGCGCCTCTGCCACGCGTGCTCGCATCGCCTGATGACGGGGCGTGCCACGTGGTGAACCATTTAGCAGGAGTATGGAACGCGTGGATCCGCCATTGACAGTGGTTGCAGTATTTGGTGCTATCACGGCTGTATTCGTGGAGCACTGCGAGTCAAGACTAGAGTGACCGCTGGTCTTCTGGCTAAATGAAACTTTACCGCTGTCAATGCTCGAGGGGCCGCTGGTCAGCAACGATGTCTTGTTGGACTCCAGGCTGGAGGGACCGCTGCTCTGTAGACTACGATACGTGGTCTTATTATCCGTGCAGCCATTGATCATCAGTCCATCCATTTGCCGCTTGACGGGTGTGGCAGGTTTCAGCGTTAAGCAGCGCGCCGGTGATCTCTCAAAGATGTGCTTGCCAATCACCGATTTTTGTGCTGTTTTCTGTGGCGTGGGCGTTGGCGTGGCCGCATGCAGTCGCGACAGCGTTGCCGTTGAATGATTCATTTTGGTATGATTGACGACAACGCCGCTGCTGCTGCCGGCTGGTATGGACTGCGTGGAGCGAGGTAGCGAGCTGCTGCAGTAGACGGGTGAACGTCGACGTATGGGCGAACAGTCCCTGGAGGATATCAGAAACGTAGACTCGCTGGACATGTGACGGCGATGGCGGCGCGGCAGCGTCGACGAGCGCTGGCTCAGCTCGGAGCCATCGTAGAACGTCGAATTGGACAGCGTGTGCACAGCGGGCATATCCTGCTAACAATTACAGATTACAGTTAACAATCAAAGAAGAGACAGCTGCAGCAACTTACGTGATCTGCGGTTTGGGTGCCCACGCTGTGCAGATGCACGGCGCGCGTATTGAACCACTCGGCGGGCGGGAATTGTGCCGAGTATGTCTCAATTTGTCGCTGCTTGGCGCGTCCGCTGCGTCGGAAAAGCCTTGAGAGCAAAGATCCTTTTTCTAAAGAGCGCAAAGAGTGAGTAAACGAAGTCAATAGATGAGCTAGGGTTACTTACTGGGTGATGACGAATCTGTGCTTTGGTATTCCGAGCTGCTGCTGTCCGTCGTATTGAGCGTTTGGGCATACGTCTTGGACAGACTGCGTGTTGAGGCGCAGCGTTGCAGGCGCTTCGACGAGCCAAAGAGCCGCAAACTGTGCCGACGTTCCAAGCTGCGCGGTGTCGGAAATGAGGCACTGCGTCGCTTGGCTGCACGCGGATATATAATCTTGTCATTGGGATTACCTATAACAACAGTTTAGTATTTAAAATATGAAAACGCCTGAGTACAGTCTTACCTCCACAGATGACATCCGCCAGATTGGTCTGTATGCATTGATGCGTAAGATCACCATCCCGTTCTGTGGATATCTCACCGTATAGCGAGTGTAGCGCCTCTGCATTGGACATGAGCATTGTGCGCGCCTCTGGCGGCACCACATCCTGCTGCTGCTCCTCCTCGGTTAGCTGGGAGTAGGCCAGGCTGCCATTGTTGCTATGTCCACCATTTAGCTGGTGATGATTGCTGCGCGGACGCGAGCGACTGCGACGACGTCTGAAAGAGATTTGAAAGCTTGTTAGGGCGAAGTACAAATGAAAATCTCATAAATGAAACTTACTCTGGCGTAAAGATAAAGTAACCCTTGGCTGTCTGGTAGATCTTCTGCTCCTGCATGAGCTGCGCCAGCGTATCATAGATGACCTCCGTGGCGGGTGTGGTCATGTGCGGAAATCGTAGACCCAGCTTGCTGCGCACATGCTCAATGGTCGCCGATTGACCCTCGGCGGTCAGATCCATGATGACGTCGCAGAGCGCTTCGGGCAGCGGCGTGAACTGTCCTTGAACCGTTGGCGTCACAATGCAATCGTCAATGTCACCTGCAAAACAAAAAGCCAATGAGTTATGTGTACAACTCTGAACTACTTATAAGGCTAATGATAGGCCGACTCGTGTTTCGCGACCAGCTGCCACATTTGGACAACTAAACTTGCTCGCATTTTTTCAACATTTCGGGGTGGCCTGCCACCCAGTCGGGCGACCATTTGGCTGCTCAGTGAATGGTCAAAGCCTTGACTCCGAATAAGCATTTGTACATTTTGGCATTTGATGTTACATCTATTTGTTTGGGTTTTTTTGTTTTTTGGTAATTAAACATGCGTTTAGCGGCCAAGAGTTGTGGCAAAGTGGTTTGCTCCACTTTTCAGTTGGCTGATGCTGTTTTGACAATGAAACATTTGACATTTTCAATGTTGCGCGTTGGGGCAACTTTTCTTATTGTTTATACTCTTTTTAATGTTTTTTTTATAGTATTTGCTATGTATTTATCATTTTATCTGAATAACAATTTAAAATTTTTTTATATTGTTTGTCTTTCTTATCTTAATCTCTTTTACTTTTATCCACTTTTCTATATTTCTGCAATTTCGAAGGTGTAACTAAATTTGTGTTTATTTTTTTAAAAGAATTTCATTTGACTGCATTCGTTTGTTTCTGAAAATTGATTGATTTCATTTCAATTTTTAATTTTACTTATTTATTTGTATATTTGCTTTCTTTTCTAAATTCTGCTCTTCTTTAAAACTTGTATGCTTATTTTTTTCATTTATTTTATTTATTTATAGTTTTATAGTTTATTCATTTAATTTCCTTCTCCTTTTCGCCTTTCTCTACATATTCCTCTCATTTTACACTCTCTTATTGCATTTCACCCTCGCTCTTATTAATTGCTGTCATTTCCATTTTCTTATCGATCACACCTCGTGCTTGTAAAATTATCGTTTGTCGTTCACCTCAGCTCACAGCTCACACAGCTTCCCGCTCCGCTGCCACTTCAGCTGCAGCTGCCACAATCTGTAGGAGCAGCGTCTTAAGTTAACCACACAAGTTGCCACACTTGTGTGCGCTGCTGCACACATGCGCGTAGTTAGTTGCAAGCAACAAGACCTAATAAGGCATATAGCAAATTATTTTTTTTATATTTTTACTGCAGCGTTCACGCGTCGTATACATAATTAAAATGCGCACCCAGCGTATAAAAGCCAACAAGCAAACTAAAAATGTTTTCATTTTGTGTGTCGTTTGAATCTTTGGCTGCCGCATTGTCGCCATCAATTGTGGAGGCGCCTCCACAATGCTTCCTACTTGCCAGCTTAACCTCCAAAAAGTAGCGACAACAGCAACAACAACAGCAGCAGCAAAAGTAACAACAGCAACAACGCCCCCGAAGCAAGCATCAAAGTTGCAACACACACAGAGATAGA
>CATIWZ010000014.1:0-91772 GCA_949708635.1 Hirtodrosophila cameraria
TGCAACATCAAAAAGAAAAGTGTAAATTTACGTTTTATCGAATATCTCGGTTCCTGAGCGAGATAGAGCTTTGATATTTGGTTTATAAATGCCTTCTCGAAATTCCTCAACTTTCTGAATCCCCGGATATATTCTACGGCTGTTCATTAACGTTTTATCGAATATCTCGGTTCCTGAGCAAGATAGAGCTTTGAAATTTAGACTTTAAATGCCTTCTCAAAATTCCTCAACTTTCTGTATCCCCGAAAACATTCTACGACTTTTAGATCGGCTGCAACATCAAAAAGAAAAGTGTAAATTTACGTTTTATCGAATATCTCGGTTCCTGAGCGAGATAGAGCTTTGATATTTGGTTTATAAATGCCTTCTCGAAATTCCTCAACTTTCTGTATCCCCGGATATATTCTACGGCTGTTCATTAACGTTTTATCGAATATCTCGGTTCCTGAGCAAGATAGAGCTTTGAAATTTAGACTTTAAATGCCTTCTCAAAATTCCTCAACTTTCTGTATCCCCGAAAACATTCTACGACTTTTAGATCGGCTGCAACATCAAAAAAAAAAGTGTAAATTTACGTTTTATCGAATATCTCGGTTCCTGAGCGAGATAGAGCTTTGAAATTTGGTTTATAAATGCCTTCTCGAAATTCCTCAACTTTCTGTATCCCCGGATATATTCTACGGCTGTTCATTTACGTTTTATCGAATATCTCGGTTCCTGAGCGAGATAGAGCTTTGAAATTTAGACTATAAATGCCTTCTCGGAATTCCTCAACTTTCTGTATCCCCGAAAACATTCTACGACTTTTAGATCGGCTGCAACATCAAAAAGAAAAGTGTAAATTTACGTTTTATCGAATATCTCGGTTCCTGAGCGAGATAGAGCTTTGATATTTGGTTTATAAATGCCTTCTCGAAATTCCTCAACTTTCTGTATCCCCGGATATATTCTACGGCTGTTCATTTACGTTTTATCGAATATCTCGGTTCCTGAGCGAGATAGAGCCTTGAAATTTAGTTTATAAATGCCTTCTCGAAATTCCTCAACTTTCTGTATCCCCGGATATATTCATTTACGGCTGTTCATTTACGTTTTATCGAATATCTCGGTTCCTGAGCGAGATAGAGCTTTGAAATTTAGACTATAAATGCCTTCTCGGAATTCCTCAACTTTCTGTATCCCCGAAAACATTCTACGACTTTTAGATCGGCTGCAACATCAAAAAGAAAAGTGTAAATTTACGTTTTATCGAATATCTCGGTTCCTGAGCGAGATAGAGCTTTGATATTTGGTTTATAAATGCCTTCTCGAAATTCCTCAACTTTCTGAATCCCCGGATATATTCTACGACTGTTCATTTACGTTTTTTCGAATATCTCGGTTCCTGAGCGAGATAGAGCTTTGAAATTTGGTTTATAAATGCCTTCTCGAAATTCCTCAACTTTCTGTATCCCCGGATATATTCTACGGCTGTTCATTAACGTTTTATCGAATATCTCGGTTCCTGAGCAAGATAGAGCTTTGAAATTTAGACTTTAAATGCCTTCTCAAAATTCCTCAACTTTCTGTATCCCCGAAAACATTCTACGACTTTTAGATCGGCTGCAACATCAAAAAGAAAAGTGTAAATTTACGTTTTATCGAATATCTCGGTTCCTGAGCGAGATAGAGCTTTGAAATTTGGTTTATAAATGCCTTCTCGAAATTCCTCAACTTTCTGTATCCCCGGATATATTCTACGGCTGTTCATTTACGTTTTATCGAATATCTCGGTTCCTGAGCGAGATAGAGCTTTGAAATTTAGACTATAAATGCCTTCTCGGAATTCCTCAACTTTCTGTATCCCCGAAAACATTCTACGACTTTTAGATCGGCTGCAACATCAAAAAGAAAAGTGTAAATTTACGTTTTATCGAATATCTCGGTTCCTGAGCGAGATAGAGCTTTGATATTTGGTTTATAAATGCCTTCTCGAAATTCCTCAACTTTCTGTATCCCCGGATATATTCTACGACTGTTCATTTACGTTTTTTCGAATATCTCGGTTCCTGAGCGAGATAGAGCTTTGAAATTTGGTTTATAAATGCCTTCTCGAAATTCCTCAACTTTCTGTATCCCCGGATATATTCTACGGCTGTTCATTTACGTTTTATCGAATATCTCGGTTCCTGAGCGAGATAGAGCTTTGAAATTTGGTTTATAAATGCCTTCTCGAAATTCCTCAACTTTCTGTATCCCCGGATATATTCTACGGCTGTTCATTTACGTTTTATCGAATATCTCGGTTCCTGAGCGAGATAGAGCCTTGAAATTTAGTTTATAAATGCCTTCTCGAAATTCCTAAACTTTCTGTATCCCCGGATATATTCATTTACGGCTGTTCATTTACGTTTTATCGAATATCTCGGTTCCTGAGCGAGATAGAGCTTTGAAATTTAGACTATAAATGCCTTCTCGAAATTCCTCAACTTTCTGTATCCCCGAAAACATTCTACGACTTTTAGATCGGCTGCAACATCAAAAAGAAAAGTGTAAATTTACGTTTTATCGAATATCTCGGTTCCTGAGCGAGATAGAGCTTTGAAATTTGGTTTATAAATGCCTTCTCGAAATTCCTCAACTTTCTGTATCCCCGGATATATTCTACGGCTGTTCATTTACGTTTTATCGAATATCTCGGTTCCTGAGCACGATAGAGCTTTGAAATTTAGACTATAAATGCCTTCTCAAAATTCCTCAACTTTCTGTATCCCCGGATTTATTCATTTACGGCTGTTCATTTACGTTTTATCGAATATCTCGGTTCCTGAGCGAGATAGAGCTTTGAAATTTGGTTTATAAATGCCTTCTCGAAATTCCTCAACTTTCTGTATCCCCGAAAACATTCTACGACTTTTAGATCGGCTGCAACATCAAAAAGAAAAGTGTAAATTTACGTTTTATCGAATATCTCGGTTCCTGAGCGAGATAGAGCTTTGATATTTGGTTTATAAATGCCTTCTCGAAATTCCTCAACTTTCTGTATCCCCGGATATATTCTACGACTGTTCATTTACGTTTTTATCGAATATCTCGGTTCCTGAGCGAGATAGAGCTTTGAAATTTGGTTTATAAATGCCTTCTCGAAATTCCTCAACTTTCTGTATCCCCGGATATATTCTACGGCTGTTCATTTACGTTTTATCGAATATCTCGGTTCCTGAGCGAGATAGAGCCTTGAAATTTAGTTTATAAATGCCTTCTCGAAATTCCTCAACTTTCTGTATCCCCGGATATATTCTACGGCTGTTCATTTACGTTTTATCGAATATCTCGGTTCCTGAGCGAGATAGAGCTTTGAAATTTGGTTTATAAATGCCTTCTCGAAATTCCTCAACTTTCTGTATCCCCGAAAACATTCTACGACTTTTAGATCGGCTGCAACATCAAAAAGAAAAGTGTAAATTTACGTTTTATCGAATATCTCGGTTCCTGAGCAAGATAGAGCTTTGAAATTTAGACTTTAAATGCCTTCTCAAAATTCCTCAACTTTCTGTATCCCCGAAAACATTCTACGACTTTTAGATCGGCTGCAACATCAAAAAGAAAAGTGTAAATTTACGTTTTATCGAATATCTCGGTTCCTGAGCGAGATAGAGCTTTGAAATTTGGTTTATAAATGCCTTCTCGAAATTCCTCAACTTTCTGTATCCCCGGATATATTCTACGGCTGTTCATTAACGTTTTATCGAATATCTCGGTTCCTGAGCAAGATAGAGCTTTGAAATTTAGACTTTAAATGCCTTCTCAAAATTCCTCAACTTTCTGTATCCCCGAAAACATTCTACGACTTTTAGATCGGCTGCAACATCAAAAAGAAAAGTGTAAATTTACGTTTTATCGAATATCTCGGTTCCTGAGCGAGATAGAGCTTTGAAATTTGGTTTATAAATGCCTTCTCGAAATTCCTCAACTTTCTGTATCCCCGGATATATTCTACGGCTGTTCATTTACGTTTTATCGAATATCTCGGTTCCTGAGCGAGATAGAGCTTTGAAATTTGGTTTATAAATGCCTTCTCGAAATTCCTCAACTTTCTGTATCCCCGGATATATTCTACGGCTGTTCATTTACGTTTTATCGAATATCTCGGTTCCTGAGCGAGATAGAGCTTTGAAATTTGGTTTATAAATGCCTTCTCGAAATTCCTCAACTTTCTGTATCCCCGGATATATTCTACGGCTGTTCATTTACGTTTTATCGAATATCTCGGTTCCTGAGCGAGATAGAGCCTTGAAATTTAGTTTATAAATGCCTTCTCGAAATTCCTCAACTTTCTGTATCCCCGGATATATTCTACGGCTGTTCATTTACGTTTTATCGAATATCTCGGTTCCTGAGCGAGATAGAGCTTTGAAATTTGGTTTATAAATGCCTTCTCGAAATTCCTCAACTTTCTGTATCCCCGGATATATTCTACGGCTGTTCATTTACGTTTTATCGAATATCTCGGTTCCTGAGCGAGATAGAGCTTTGAAATTTGGTTTATAAATGCCTTCTCGAAATTCCTCAACTTTCTGTATCCCCGGATATATTCTACGGCTGTTCATTTACGTTTTATCGAATATCTCGGTTCCTGAGCGAGAAAGAGCTTTGAAATTTAGACTATAAATGCCTTCTCGGAATTCCTCAACTTTCTGTATCCCCGAAAACATTCTACGACTTTTAGATCGGCTGCAACATCAAAAAGAAAAGTGTAAATTTACGTTTTATCGAATATCTCGGTTCCTGAGCGAGATAGAGCTTTGATATTTGGTTTATAAATGCCTTCTCGAAATTCCTCAACTTTCTGAATCCCCGGATATATTCTACGGCTGTTCATTAACGTTTTATCGAATATCTCGGTTCCTGAGCAAGATAGAGCTTTGAAATTTAGACTTTAAATGCCTTCTCAAAATTCCTCAACTTTCTGTATCCCCGAAAACATTCTACGACTTTTAGATCGGCTGCAACATCAAAAAGAAAAGTGTAAATTTACGTTTTATCGAATATCTCGGTTCCTGAGCGAGATAGAGCTTTGATATTTGGTTTATAAATGCCTTCTCGAAATTCCTCAACTTTCTGTATCCCCGGATATATTCTACGGCTGTTCATTTACGTTTTATCGAATATCTCGGTTCCTGAGCAAGATAGAGCTTTGAAATTTAGACTTTAAATGCCTTCTCAAAATTCCTCAACTTTCTGTATCCCCGAAAACATTCTACGACTTTTAGATCGGCTGCAACATCAAAAAGAAAAGTGTAAATTTACGTTTTATCGAATATCTCGGTTCCTGAGCGAGATAGAGCTTTGAAATTTGGTTTATAAATGCCTTCTCGAAATTCCTCAACTTTCTGTATCCCCGGATATATTCTACGGCTGTTCATTTACGTTTTATCGAATATCTCGGTTCCTGAGCGAGATAGAGCTTTGAAATTTAGACTATAAATGCCTTCTCGGAATTCCTCAACTTTCTGTATCCCCGAAAACATTCTACGACTTTTAGATCGGCTGCAACATCAAAAAGAAAAGTGTAAATTTACGTTTTATCGAATATCTCGGTTCCTGAGCGAGATAGAGCTTTGATATTTGGTTTATAAATGCCTTCTCGAAATTCCTCAACTTTCTGTATCCCCGGATATATTCTACGACTGTTCATTTACGTTTTTTTCGAATATCTCGGTTCCTGAGCGAGATAGAGCTTTGAAATTTGGTTTATAAATGCCTTCTCGAAATTCCTCAACTTTCTGTATCCCCGGATATATTCTACGGCTGTTCATTAACGTTTTATCGAATATCTCGGTTCCTGAGCAAGATAGAGCTTTGAAATTTAGACTTTAAATGCCTTCTCAAAATTCCTCAACTTTCTGTATCCCCGAAAACATTCTACGACTTTTAGATCGGCTGCAACATCAAAAAGAAAAGTGTAAATTTACGTTTTATCGAATATCTCGGTTCCTGAGCGAGATAGAGCTTCGAAATTTGGTTTATAAATGCCTTCTCGAAATTCCTCAACTTTCTGTATCCCCGGATATATTCTACGGCTGTTCATTTACGTTTTATCGAATATCTCGGTTCCTGAGCAAGATAGAGCTTTGAAATTTAGACTTTAAATGCCTTCTCAAAATTCCTCAACTTTCTGTATCCCCGAAAACATTCTACGACTTTTAGATCGGCTGCAACATCAAAAAGAAAAGTGTAAATTTACGTTTTATCCAATATCTCGGTTCCTGAGCGAGATAGAGCTTTGAAATTTGGTTTATAAATGCCTTCTCGAAATTCCTCAACTTTCTGTATCCCCGGATATATTCTACGGCTGTTCATTTACGTTTTATCGAATATCTCGGTTCCTGAGCGAGATAGAGCCTTGAAATTTAGTTTATAAATGCCTTCTCGAAATTCCTCAACTTTCTGTATCCCCGGATATATTCATTTACGGCTGTTCATTTACGTTTTATCGAATATCTCGGTTCCTGAGCGAGATAGAGCTTTGAAATTTAGACTATAAATGCCTTCTCGGAATTCCTCAACTTTCTGTATCCCCGAAAACATTCTACGACTTTTAGATCGGCTGCAACATCAAAAAGAAAAGTGTAAATTTACGTTTTATCGAATATCTCGGTTCCTGAGCGAGATAGAGCTTTGATATTTGGTTTATAAATGCCTTCTCGAAATTCCTCAACTTTCTGAATCCCCGGATATATTCTACGACTGTTCATTTACGTTTTTTCGAATATCTCGGTTCCTGAGCGAGATAGAGCTTTGAAATTTGGTTTATAAATGCCTTCTCGAAATTCCTCAACTTTCTGTATCCCCGGATATATTCTACGGCTGTTCATTAACGTTTTATCGAATATCTCGGTTCCTGAGCAAGATAGAGCTTTGAAATTTAGACTTTAAATGCCTTCTCAAAATTCCTCAACTTTCTGTATCCCCGAAAACATTCTACGACTTTTAGATCGGCTGCAACATCAAAAAGAAAAGTGTAAATTTACGTTTTATCGAATATCTCGGTTCCTGAGCGAGATAGAGCTTTGATATTTGGTTTATAAATGCCTTCTCGAAATTCCTCAACTTTCTGTATCCCCGGATATATTCTACGACTGTTCATTTACGTTTTTTCGAATATCTCGGTTCCTGAGCGAGATAGAGCTTTGAAATTTGGTTTATAAATGCCTTCTCGAAATTCCTCAACTTTCTGTATCCCCGGATATATTCTACGGCTGTTCATTTACGTTTTATCGAATATCTCGGTTCCTGAGCGAGATAGAGCTTTGAAATTTAGACTATAAATGCCTTCTCAAAATTCCTCAACTTTCTGTATCCCCGAAAACATTCTACGACTTTTAGATCGGCTGCAACATCAAAAAGAAAAGTGTAAATTTACGTTTTATCGAATATCTCGGTTCCTGAGCGAGATAGAGCTTTGAAATTTGGTTTATAAATGCCTTCTCGAAATTCCTCAACTTTCTGTATCCCCGGATATATTCTACGGCTGTTCATTTACGTTTTATCGAATATCTCGGTTCCTGAGCGAGATAGAGCTTTGAAATTTGGTTTATAAATGCCTTCTCGAAATTCCTCAACTTTCTGTATCCCCGGATATATTCTACGGCTGTTCATTTACGTTTTATCGAATATCTCGGTTCCTGAGCGAGATAGAGCCTTGAAATTTAGTTTATAAATGCCTTCTCGAAATTCCTAAACTTTCTGTATCCCCGGATATATTCATTTACGGCTGTTCATTTACGTTTTATCGAATATCTCGGTTCCTGAGCGAGATAGAGCTTTGAAATTTAGACTATAAATGCCTTCTCGAAATTCCTCAACTTTCTGTATCCCCGAAAACATTCTACGACTTTTAGATCGGCTGCAACATCAAAAAGAAAAGTGTAAATTTACGTTTTATCGAATATCTCGGTTCCTGAGCGAGATAGAGCTTTGAAATTTGGTTTATAAATGCCTTCTCGAAATTCCTCAACTTTCTGTATCCCCGGATATATTCTACGGCTGTTCATTTACGTTTTATCGAATATCTCGGTTCCTGAGCAAGATAGAGCTTTGAAATTTAGACTATAAATGCCTTCTCAAAATTCCTCAACTTTCTGTATCCCCGGATTTATTCATTTACGGCTGTTCATTTACGTTTTATCGAATATCTCGGTTCCTGAGCGAGATAGAGCTTTGAAATTTGGTTTATAAATGCCTTCTCGAAATTCCTCAACTTTCTGTATCCCCGAAAACATTCTACGACTTTTAGATCGGCTGCAACATCAAAAAGAAAAGTGTAAATTTACGTTTTATCGAATATCTCGGTTCCTGAGCGAGATAGAGCTTTGATATTTGGTTTATAAATGCCTTCTCGAAATTCCTCAACTTTCTGTATCCCCGGATATATTCTACGACTGTTCATTTACGTTTTTATCGAATATCTCGGTTCCTGAGCGAGATAGAGCTTTGAAATTTGGTTTATAAATGCCTTCTCGAAATTCCTCAACTTTCTGTATCCCCGGATATATTCTACGGCTGTTCATTTACGTTTTATCGAATATCTCGGTTCCTGAGCGAGATAGAGCCTTGAAATTTAGTTTATAAATGCCTTCTCGAAATTCCTCAACTTTCTGTATCCCCGGATATATTCTACGGCTGTTCATTTACGTTTTATCGAATATCTCGGTTCCTGAGCGAGATAGAGCTTTGAAATTTGGTTTATAAATGCCTTCTCGAAATTCCTCAACTTTCTGTATCCCCGAAAACATTCTACGACTTTTAGATCGGCTGCAACATCAAAAAGAAAAGTGTAAATTTACGTTTTATCGAATATCTCGGTTCCTGAGCAAGATAGAGCTTTGAAATTTGGTTTATAAATGCCTTCTCAAAATTCCTCAACTTTCTGTATCCCCGAAAACATTCTACGACTTTTAGATCGGCTGCAACATCAAAAAGAAAAGTGTAAATTTACGTTTTATCGAATATCTCGGTTCCTGAGCGAGATAGAGCTTTGAAATTTGGTTTATAAATGCCTTCTCGAAATTCCTCAACTTTCTGTATCCCCGGATATATTCTACGGCTGTTCATTAACGTTTTATCGAATATCTCGGTTCCTGAGCAAGATAGAGCTTTGAAATTTAGACTTTAAATGCCTTCTCAAAATTCCTCAACTTTCTGTATCCCCGAAAACATTCTACGACTTTTAGATCGGCTGCAACATCAAAAAGAAAAGTGTAAATTTACGTTTTATCGAATATCTCGGTTCCTGAGCGAGATAGAGCTTTGAAATTTGGTTTATAAATGCCTTCTCGAAATTCCTCAACTTTCTGTATCCCCGGATATATTCTACGGCTGTTCATTTACGTTTTATCGAATATCTCGGTTCCTGAGCGAGATAGAGCTTTGAAATTTGGTTTATAAATGCCTTCTCGAAATTCCTCAACTTTCTGTATCCCCGGATATATTCTACGGCTGTTCATTTACGTTTTATCGAATATCTCGGTTCCTGAGCGAGATAGAGCTTTGAAATTTGGTTTATAAATGCCTTCTCGAAATTCCTCAACTTTCTGTATCCCCGGATATATTCTACGGCTGTTCATTTACGTTTTATCGAATATCTCGGTTCCTGAGCGAGATAGAGCCTTGAAATTTAGTTTATAAATGCCTTCTCGAAATTCCTCAACTTTCTGTATCCCCGGATATATTCTACGGCTGTTCATTTACGTTTTATCGAATATCTCGGTTCCTGAGCGAGATAGAGCTTTGAAATTTGGTTTATAAATGCCTTCTCGAAATTCCTCAACTTTCTGTATCCCCGGATATATTCTACGGCTGTTCATTTACGTTTTATCGAATATCTCGGTTCCTGAGCGAGATAGAGCTTTGAAATTTGGTTTATAAATGCCTTCTCGAAATTCCTCAACTTTCTGTATCCCCGAAAACATTCTACGACTTTTAGATCGGCTGCAACATCAAAAAGAAAAGTGTAAATTTACGTTTTATCGAATATCTCGGTTCCTGAGCGAGATAGAGCTTTGATATTTGGTTTATAAATGCCTTCTCGAAATTCCTCAACTTTCTGTATCCCCGGATATATTCTACGACTGTTCATTTACGTTTTTTCGAATATCTCGGTTCCTGAGCGAGATAGAGCTTTGAAATTTGGTTTATAAATGCCTTCTCGAAATTCCTCAACTTTCTGTATCCCCGGATATATTCTACGGCTGTTCATTTACGTTTTATCGAATATCTCGGTTCCTGAGCAAGATAGAGCTTTGAAATTTAGACTATAAATGCCTTCTCAAAATTCCTCAACTTTCTGTATCCCCGAAAACATTCTACGACTTTTAGATCGGCTGCAACATCAAAAAGAAAAGTGTAAATTTACGTTTTATCCAATATCTCGGTTCCTGAGCGAGATAGAGCTTTGAAATTTGGTTTATAAATGCCTTCTCGAAATTCCTCAACTTTCTGTATCCCCGGATATATTCTACGGCTGTTCATTTACGTTTTATCGAATATCTCGGTTCCTGAGCGAGATAGAGCCTTGAAATTTAGTTTATAAATGCCTTCTCGAAATTCCTCAACTTTCTGTATCCCCGGATATATTCATTTACGGCTGTTCATTTACGTTTTATCGAATATCTCGGTTCCTGAGCGAGATAGAGCTTTGAAATTTAGACTATAAATGCCTTCTCGAAATTCCTCAACTTTCTGTATCCCCGAAAACATTCTACGACTTTTAGATCGGCTGCAACATCAAAAAGAAAAGTGTAAATTTACGTTTTATCGAATATCTCGGTTCCTGAGCGAGATAGAGCTTTGAAATTTGGTTTATAAATGCCTTCTCGAAATTCCTCAACTTTCTGTATCCCCGGATATATTCTACGGCTGTTCATTTACGTTTTATCGAATATCTCGGTTCCTGAGCAAGATAGAGCTTTGAAATTTAGACTATAAATGCCTTCTCAAAATTCCTCAACTTTCTGTATCCCCGAAAACATTCTACGACTTTTAGATCGGCTGCAACATCAAAAAGAAAAGTGTAAATTTACGTTTTATCCAATATCTCGGTTCCTGAGCGAGATAGAGCTTTGAAATTTGGTTTATAAATGCCTTCTCGAAATTCCTCAACTTTCTGTATCCCCGAAAACATTCTACGACTTTTAGATCGGCTGCAACATCAAAAAGAAAAGTGTAAATTTACGTTTTATCGAATATCTCGGTTCCTGAGCGAGATAGAGCTTTGAAATTTGGTTTATAAATGCCTTCTCGAAATTCCTCAACTTTCTGTATCCCCGGATATATTCTACGGCTGTTCATTTACGTTTTATCGAATATCTCGGTTCCTGAGCGAGATAGAGCTTTGAAATTTAGACTATAAATGCCTTCTCGAAATTCCTCAACTTTCTGTATCCCCGAAAACATTCTACGACTTTTAGATCGGCTGCAACATCAAAAAGAAAAGTGTAAATTTACGTTTTATCGAATATCTCGGCTCCTGAGCGAGATAGAGCTTTGAAATTTGGTTTATAAATGCCTTCTCGAAATTCCTCAACTTTCTGTATCCCCGGATATATTCTACGGCTGTTCATTTACGTTTTATCGAATATCTCGGTTCCTGAGCAAGATAGAGCTTTGAAATTTAGACTATAAATGCCTTCTCAAAATTCCTCAACTTTCTGTATCCCCGAAAACATTCTACGACTTTTAGATCGGCTGCAACATCAAAAAGAAAAGTGTAAATTTACGTTTTATCCAATATCTCGGTTCCTGAGCGAGATAGAGCTTTGAAATTTGGTTTATAAATGCCTTCTCGAAATTCCTCAACTTTCTGTATCCCCGAAAACATTCTACGACTTTTAGATCGGCTGCAACATCAAAAAGAAAAGTGTAAATTTACGTTTTATCGAATATCTCGGTTCCTGAGCGAGATAGAGCTTTGAAATTTGGTTTATAAATGCCTTCTCGAAATTCCTCAACTTTCTGTATCCCCGGATATATTCTACGGCTGTTCATTTACGTTTTATCGAATATCTCGGTTCCTGAGCGAGATAGAGCTTTGAAATTTGGTTTATAAATGCCTTCTCGAAATTCCTCAACTTTCTGTATCCCCGAAAACATTCTACGACTTTTAGATCGGCTGCAACATCAAAAAGAAAAGTGTAAATTTACGTTTTATCGAATATCTCGGTTCCTGAGCGAGATAGAGCTTTGATATTTGGTTTATAAATGCCTTCTCGAAATTCCTCAACTTTCTGTATCCCCGGATATATTCTACGACTGTTCATTTACGTTTTATCGAATATCTCGGTTCCTGAGCGAGATAGAGCTTTGAAATTTGGTTTATAAATGCCTTCTCGAAATTCCTCAACTTTCTGTATCCCCGAAAACATTCTACGACTTTTAGATCGGCTGCAACATCAAAAAGAAAAGTGTAAATTTACGTTTTATCGAATATCTCGGTTCCTGAGCGAGATAGAGCTTTGAAAT
Source organism: Hirtodrosophila cameraria (assembly GCA_949708635.1). Classification (NCBI taxonomy): domain Eukaryota; kingdom Metazoa; phylum Arthropoda; class Insecta; order Diptera; family Drosophilidae; genus Hirtodrosophila; species Hirtodrosophila cameraria. Next base: position 12,502 of record CATIWZ010000014.1, read on the forward strand.
TTGGTTTATAAATGCCTTCTCGAAATTCCTCAACTTTCTGTATCCCCGGATATATTCTACGGCTGTTCATTTACGTTTTATCGAATATCTCGGTTCCTGAGCAAGATAGAGCTTTGAAATTTAGACTATAAATGCCTTCTCAAAATTCCTCAACTTTCTGTATCCCCGAAAACATTCTACGACTTTTAGATCGGCTGCAACATCAAAAAGAAAAGTGTAAATTTACGTTTTATCGAATATCTCGGTTCCTGAGCGAGATAGAGCTTTGAAATTTGGTTTATAAATGCCTTCTCGAAATTCCTCAACTTTCTGTATCCCCGGATATATTCTACGGCTGTTCATTTACGTTTTATCGAATATCTCGGTTCCTGAGCGAGATAGAGCTTTGAAATTTAGACTATAAATGCCTTCTCGGAATTCCTCAACTTTCTGTATCCCCGAAAACATTCTACGACTTTTAGATCGGCTGCAACATCAAAAAGAAAAGTGTAAATTTACGTTTTATCGAATATCTCGGTTCCTGAGCGAGATAGAGCTTTGATATTTGGTTTATAAATGCCTTCTCGAAATTCCTCAACTTTCTGTATCCCCGGATATATTCTACGACTGTTCATTTACGTTTTTTCGAATATCTCGGTTCCTGAGCGAGATAGAGCTTTGAAATTTGGTTTATAAATGCCTTCTCGAAATTCCTCAACTTTCTGTATCCCCGGATATATTCTACGGCTGTTCATTTACGTTTTATCGAATATCTCGGTTCCTGAGCAAGATAGAGCTTTGAAATTTAGACTATAAATGCCTTCTCAAAATTCCTCAACTTTCTGTATCCCCGAAAACATTCTACGACTTTTAGATCGGCTGCAACATCAAAAAGAAAAGTGTAAATTTACGTTTTATCCAATATCTCGGTTCCTGAGCGAGATAGAGCTTTGAAATTTGGTTTATAAATGCCTTCTCGAAATTCCTCAACTTTCTGTATCCCCGGATATATTCTACGGCTGTTTATTTACGTTTTATCGAATATCTCGGTTCCTGAGCGAGATAGAGCTTTGAAATTTAGACTATAAATGCCTTCTCGAAATTCCTCAACTTTCTGTATCCCCGGATATATTCTACGGCTGTTCATTTACGTTTTATCGAATATCTCGGTTCCTGAGCGAGATAGAGCTTTGAAATTTGGTTTATAAATGCCTTCTCGAAATTCCTCAACTTTCTGTATCCCCGGATATATTCTACGGCTGTTCATTTACGTTTTATCGAATATCTCGGTTCCTGAGCGAGATAGAGCTTTGAAATTAGGTTTATAAATGCCTTCTCGAAATTCCTCAACTTTCTGTATCCCCGGATATATTCTACGGCTGTTCATTTACGTTTTATCGAATATCTCGGTTCCTGAGCGAGATAGAGCTTTGAAATTTGGTTTATAAATGCCTTCTCGAAATTCCTCAACTTTCTGTATCCCCGAAAACATTCTACGACTTTTAGATCGGCTGCAACATCAAAAAGAAAAGTGTAAATTTACGTTTTATCGAATATCTCGGTTCCTGAGCGAGATAGAGCTTTGATATTTGGTTTATAAATGCCTTCTCGAAATTCCTCAACTTTCTGTATCCCCGGATATATTCTACGACTGTTCATTTACGTTTTATCGAATATCTCGGTTCCTGAGCGAGATAGAGCTTTGAAATTTGGTTTATAAATGCCTTCTCGAAATTCCTCAACTTTCTGTATCCCCGAAAACATTCTACGACTTTTAGATCGGCTGCAACATCAAAAAGAAAAGTGTAAATTTACGTTTTATCGAATATCTCGGTTCCTGAGCGAGATAGAGCTTTGAAATTTGGTTTATAAATGCCTTCTCGAAATTCCTCAACTTTCTGTATCCCCGGATATATTCTACGGCTGTTCATTTACGTTTTATCGAATATCTCGGTTCCTGAGCAAGATAGAGCTTTGAAATTTAGACTATAAATGCCTTCTCAAAATTCCTCAACTTTCTGTATCCCCGAAAACATTCTACGACTTTTAGATCGGCTGCAACATCAAAAAGAAAAGTGTAAATTTACGTTTTATCGAATATCTCGGTTCCTGAGCGAGATAGAGCTTTGAAATTTGGTTTATAAATGCCTTCTCGAAATTCCTCAACTTTCTGTATCCCCGGATATATTCTACGGCTGTTCATTTACGTTTTATCGAATATCTCGGTTCCTGAGCGAGATAGAGCTTTGAAATTTAGACTATAAATGCCTTCTCGGAATTCCTCAACTTTCTGTATCCCCGAAAACATTCTACGACTTTTAGATCGGCTGCAACATCAAAAAGAAAAGTGTAAATTTACGTTTTATCGAATATCTCGGTTCCTGAGCGAGATAGAGCTTTGATATTTGGTTTATAAATGCCTTCTCGAAATTCCTCAACTTTCTGTATCCCCGGATATATTCTACGACTGTTCATTTACGTTTTTTCGAATATCTCGGTTCCTGAGCGAGATAGAGCTTTGAAATTTAGACTATAAATGCCTTCTCAAAATTCCTCAACTTTCTGTATCCCCGGATATATTCTACGGCTGTTCATTTACGTTTTATCGAATATCTCGGTTCCTGAGCGAGATAGAGCTTTGAAATTTGGTTTATAAATGCCTTCTCGAAATTCCTCAACTTTCTGTATCCCCGGATATATTCTACGGCTGTTCATTTACGTTTTATCGAATATCTCGGTTCCTGAGCGAGATAGAGCTTTGAAATTTGGTTTATAAATGCCTTCTCGAAATTCCTCAACTTTCTGTATCCCCGGATATATTCTACGGCTGTTCATTTACGTTTTATCGAATATCTCGGTTCCTGAGCGAGATAGAGCCTTGAAATTTAGTTTATAAATGCCTTCTCGAAATTCCTCAACTTTCTGTATCCCCGGATATATTCTACGGCTGTTCATTTACGTTTTATCGAATATCTCGGTTCCTGAGCGAGATAGAGCTTTGAAATTTGGTTTATAAATGCCTTCTCGAAATTCCTCAACTTTCTGTATCCCCGGATATATTCTACGGCTGTTCATTTACGTTTTATCGAATATCTCGGTTCCTGAGCGAGATAGAGCTTTGAAATTTAGACTATAAATGCCTTCTCGGAATTCCTCAACTTTCTGTATCCCCGAAAACATTCTACGACTTTTAGATCGGCTGCAACATCAAAAAGAAAAGTGTAAATTTACGTTTTATCGAATATCTCGGTTCCTGAGCGAGATAGAGCTTTGATATTTGGTTTATAAATGCCTTCTCGAAATTCCTCAACTTTCTGTATCCCCGGATATATTCTACGACTGTTCATTTACGTTTTTTCGAATATCTCGGTTCCTGAGCGAGATAGAGCTTTGAAATTTGGTTTATAAATGCCTTCTCGAAATTCCTCAACTTTCTGTATCCCCGGATATATTCTACGGCTGTTCATTTACGTTTTATCGAATATCTCGGTTCCTGAGCGAGATAGAGCTTTGAAATTTGGTTTATAAATGCCTTCTCGAAATTCCTCAACTTTCTGTATCCCCGGATATATTCTACGGCTGTTCATTTACGTTTTATCGAATATCTCGGTTCCTGAGCAAGATAGAGCTTTGAAATTTAGACTATAAATGCCTTCTCAAAATTCCTCAACTTTCTGTATCCCCGAAAACATTCTACGACTTTTAGATCGGCTGCAACATCAAAAAGAAAAGTGTAAATTTACGTTTTATCCAATATCTCGGTTCCTGAGCGAGATAGAGCTTTGATATTTGGTTTATAAATGCCTTCTCGAAATTCCTCAACTTTCTGTATCCCCGGATATATTCTACGACTGTTCATTTACGTTTTTTCGAATATCTCGGTTCCTGAGCGAGATAGAGCTTTGAAATTTGGTTTATAAATGCCTTCTCGAAATTCCTCAACTTTCTGTATCCCCGGATATATTCTACGGCTGTTCATTTACGTTTTATCGAATATCTCGGTTCCTGAGCGAGATAGAGCTTTGAAATTTGGTTTATAAATGCCTTCTCGAAATTCCTCAACTTTCTGTATCCCCGGATATATTCTACGGCTGTTCATTTACGTTTTATCGAATATCTCGGTTCCTGAGCGAGATAGAGCCTTGAAATTTAGTTTATAAATGCCTTCTCGAAATTCCTCAACTTTCTGTATCCCCGGATATATTCATTTACGGCTGTTCATTTACGTTTTATCGAATATCTCGGTTCCTGAGCGAGATAGAGCTTTGAAATTTGGTTTATAAATGCCTTCTCGAAATTCCTCAACTTTCTGTATCCCCGAAAACATTCTACGACTTTTAGATCGGCTGCAACATCAAAAAGAAAAGTGTAAATTTACGTTTTATCGAATATCTCGGTTCCTGAGCGAGATAGAGCTTTGATATTTGGTTTATAAATGCCTTCTCGAAATTCCTCAACTTTCTGTATCCCCGGATATATTCTACGGCTGTTCATTTACGTTTTATCGAATATCTCGGTTCCTGAGCGAGATAGAGCCTTGAAATTTAGACTATAAATGCCTTCTCGAAATTCCTCAACTTTCTGTATCCCCGAAAACATTCTACGACTTTTAGATCGGCTGCAACATCAAAAAGAAAAGTGTAAATTTACGTTTTATCGAATATCTCGGTTCCTGAGCGAGATAGAGCTTTGAAATTTGGTTTATAAATGCCTTCTCGAAATTCCTCAACTTTCTGTATCCCCGGATATATTCTACGGCTGTTCATTTACGTTTTATCGAATATCTCGGTTCCTGAGCGAGATAGAGCTTTGAAATTTGGTTTATAAATGCCTTCTCGAAATTCCTCAACTTTCTGTATCCCCGAAAACATTCTACGACTTTTAGATCGGCTGCAACATCAAAAAGAAAAGTGTAAATTTACGTTTTATCGAATATCTCGGTTCCTGAGCGAGATAGAGCTTTGATATTTGGTTTATAAATGCCTTCTCGAAATTCCTCAACTTTCTGTATCCCCGGATATATTCTACGACTGTTCATTTACGTTTTATCGAATATCTCGGTTCCTGAGCGAGATAGAGCTTTGAAATTTGGTTTATAAATGCCTTCTCGAAATTCCTCAGCTTTCTGTATCCCCGAAAACATTCTACGACTTTTAGATCGGCTGCAACATCAAAAAGAAAAGTGTAAATTTACGTTTTATCGAATATCTCGGTTCCTGAGCGAGATAGAGCTTTGAAATTTGGTTTATAAATGCCTTCTCGAAATTCCTCAACTTTCTGTATCCCCGGATATATTCTACGGCTGTTCATTTACGTTTTATCGAATATCTCGGTTCCTGAGCGAGATAGAGCTTTGAAATTTAGACTATAAATGCCTTCTCGGAATTCCTCAACTTTCTGTATCCCCGAAAACATTCTACGACTTTTAGATCGGCTGCAACATCAAAAAGAAAAGTGTAAATTTACGTTTTATCGAATATCTCGGTTCCTGAGCGAGATAGAGCTTTGATATTTGGTTTATAAATGCCTTCTCGAAATTCCTCAACTTTCTGTATCCCCGGATATATTCTACGACTGTTCATTTACGTTTTTTTGAATATCTCGGTTCCTGAGCGAGATAGAGCTTTGAAATTTGGTTTATAAATGCCTTCTCGAAATTCCTCAACTTTCTGTATCCCCGGATATATTCTACGGCTGTTCATTTACGTTTTATCGAATATCTCGGTTCCTGAGCGAGATAGAGCTTTGAAATTTGGTTTATAAATGCCTTCTCGAAATTCCTCAACTTTCTGTATCCCCGGATATATTCTACGGCTGTTCATTTACGTTTTATCGAATATCTCGGTTCCTGAGCAAGATAGAGCTTTGAAATTTAGACTATAAATGCCTTCTCAAAATTCCTCAACTTTCTGTATCCCCGAAAACATTCTACGACTTTTAGATCGGCTGCAACATCAAAAAGAAAAGTGTAAATTTACGTTTTATCCAATATCTCGGTTCCTGAGCGAGATAGAGCTTTGAAATTTGGTTTATAAATGCCTTCTCGAAATTCCTCAACTTTCTGTATCCCCGGATATATTCTACGGCTGTTCATTTACGTTTTATCGAATATCTCGGTTCCTGAGCGAGATAGAGCCTTGAAATTTAGTTTATAAATGCCTTCTCGAAATTCCTCAACTTTCTGTATCCCCGGATATATTCATTTACGGCTGTTCATTTACGTTTTATCGAATATCTCGGTTCCTGAGCGAGATAGAGCTTTGAAATTTAGACTAAAAATGCCTTCTCGAAATTCCTCAACTTTCTGTATCCCCGAAAACATTCTACGACTTTTAGATCGGCTGCAACATCAAAAAGAAAAGTGTAAATTTACGTTTTATCGAATATCTCGGTTCCTGAGCGAGATAGAGCTTTGAAATTTGGTTTATAAATGCCTTCTCGAAATTCCTCAACTTTCTGTATCCCCGGATATATTCTACGACTGTTCATTTACGTTTTATCGAATATCTCGGTTCCTGAGCGAGATAGAGCTTTGAAATTTGGTTTATAAATGCCTTCTCGAAATTCCTCAACTTTCTGTATCCCCGAAAACATTCTACGACTTTTAGATCGGCTGCAACATCAAAAAGAAAAATGTAAATTTACGTTTTATCGAATATCTCGGTTCCTGAGCGAGATAGAGCTTTGAAATTTGGTTTATAAATGCCTTCTCGAAATTCCTCAACTTTCTGTATCCCCGAAAACATTCTACGACTTTTAGATCGGCTGCAACATCAAAAAGAAAAATGTAAATTTACGTTTTATCGAATATCTCGGTTCCTGAGCGAGATAGAGCTTTGAAATTTAGACTATAAATGCCTTCTCGGAATTCCTCAACTTTCTGTATCCCCGAAAACATTCTACGACTTTTAGATCGGCTGCAACATCAAAAAGAAAAGTGTAAATTTACGTTTTATCGAATATCTCGGTTCCTGAGCGAGATAGAGCTTTGATATTTGGTTTATAAATGCCTTCTCGAAATTCCTCAACTTTCTGTATCCCCGGATATATTCTACGACTGTTCATTTACGTTTTTTCGAATATCTCGGTTCCTGAGCGAGATAGAGCTTTGAAATTTAGACTATAAATGCCTTCTCAAAATTCCTCAACTTTCTGTATCCCCGAAAACATTCTACGACTTTTAGATCGGCTGCAACATCAAAAAGAAAAGTGTAAATTTACGTTTTATCCAATATCTCGGTTCCTGAGCGAGATAGAGCTTTGAAATTTGGTTTATAAATGCCTTCTCGAAATTCCTCAACTTTCTGTATCCCCGGATATATTCTACGGCTGTTCATTTACGTTTTATCGAATATCTCGGTTCCTGAGCGAGATAGAGCTTTGAAATTTGGTTTATAAATGCCTTCTCGAAATTCCTCAACTTTCTGTATCCCCGGATATATTCTACGGCTGTTCATTTACGTTTTATCGAATATCTCGGTTCCTGAGCGAGATAGAGCTTTGAAATTTGGTTTATAAATGCCTTCTCGAAATTCCTCAACTTTCTGTATCCCCGGATATATTCTACGGCTGTTCATTTACGTTTTATCGAATATCTCGGTTCCTGAGCGAGATAGAGCTTTGAAATTTGGTTTATAAATGCCTTCTCGAAATTCCTCAACTTTCTGTATCCCCGGATATATTCTACGGCTGTTCATTTACGTTTTATCGAATATCTCGGTTCCTGAGCGAGATAGAGCTTTGAAATTTGGTTTATAAATGCCTTCTCGAAATTCCTCAACTTTCTGTATCCCCGAAAACATTCTACGACTTTTAGATCGGCTGCAACATCAAAAAGAAAAGTGTAAATTTACGTTTTATCGAATATCTCGGTTCCTGAGCGAGATAGAGCTTTGATATTTGGTTTATAAATGCCTTCTCGAAATTCCTCAACTTTCTGTATCCCCGGATATATTCTACGACTGTTCATTTACGTTTTATCGAATATCTCGGTTCCTGAGCGAGATAGAGCTTTGAAATTTGGTTTATAAATGCCTTCTCGAAATTCCTCAACTTTCTGTATCCCCGGATATATTCTACGGCTGTTCATTTACGTTTTATCGAATATCTCGGTTCCTGAGCGAGATAGAGCTTTGAAATTTGGTTTATAAATGCCTTCTCGAAATTCCTCAACTTTCTGTATCCCCGGATATATTCTACGGCTGTTCATTTACGTTTTATCGAATATCTCGGTTCCTGAGCGAGATAGAGCTTTGAAATTTGGTTTATAAATGCCTTCTCGAAATTCCTCAACTTTCTGTATCCCCGGATATATTCTACGGCTGTTCATTTACGTTTTATCGAATATCTCGGTTCCTGAGCGAGATAGAGCTTTGAAATTTGGTTTATAAATGCCTTCTCGAAATTCCTCAACTTTCTGTATCCCCGAAAACATTCTACGACTTTTAGATCGGCTGCAACATCAAAAAGAAAAGTGTAAATTTACGTTTTATCGAATATCTCGGTTCCTGAGCGAGATAGAGCTTTGATATTTGGTTTATAAATGCCTTCTCGAAATTCCTCAACTTTCTGTATCCCCGGATATATTCTACGACTGTTCATTTACGTTTTATCGAATATCTCGGTTCCTGAGCGAGATAGAGCTTTGAAATTTGGTTTATAAATGCCTTCTCGAAATTCCTCAACTTTCTGTATCCCCGGATATATTCTACGGCTGTTCATTTACGTTTTATCGAATATCTCGGTTCCTGAGCAAGATAGAGCTTTGAAATTTAGACTATAAATGCCTTCTCAAAATTCCTCAACTTTCTGTATCCCCGAAAACATTCTACGACTTTTAGATCGGCTGCAACATCAAAAAGAAAAGTGTAAATTTACGTTTTATCGAATATCTCGGTTCCTGAGCGAGATAGAGCTTTGAAATTTGGTTTATAAATGCCTTCTCGAAATTCCTCAACTTTCTGTATCCCCGGATATATTCTACGGCTGTTCATTTACGTTTTATCGAATATCTCGGTTCCTGAGCGAGATAGAGCTTTGAAATTTAGACTATAAATGCCTTCTCGGAATTCCTCAACTTTCTGTATCCCCGAAAACATTCTACGACTTTTAGATCGGCTGCAACATCAAAAAGAAAAGTGTAAATTTACGTTTTATCCAATATCTCGGTTCCTGAGCGAGATAGAGCTTTGAAATTTGGTTTATAAATGCCTTCTCGAAATTCCTCAACTTTCTGTATCCCCGGATATATTCTACGGCTGTTCATTTACGTTTTATCGAATATCTCGGTTCCTGAGCGAGATAGAGCTTTGAAATTTGGTTTATAAATGCCTTCTCGAAATTCCTCAACTTTCTGTATCCCCGGATATATTCTACGGCTGTTCATTTACGTTTTATCGAATATCTCGGTTCCTGAGCGAGATAGAGCCTTGAAATTTAGTTTATAAATGCCTTCTCGAAATTCCTCAACTTTCTGTATCCCCGGATATATTCTACGACTGTTCATTTACGTTTTATCGAATATCTCGGTTCCTGAGCGAGATAGAGCTTTGAAATTTGGTTTATAAATGCCTTCTCGAAATTCCTCAACTTTCTGTATCCCCGGATATATTCTACGGCTGTTCATTTACGTTCTATCGAATATCTCGGTTCCTGAGCGAGATAGAGCTTTGAAATTTAGACTATAAATGCCTTCTCGGAATTCCTCAACTTTCTGTATCCCCGAAAACATTCTACGACTTTTAGATCGGCTGCAACATCAAAAAGAAAAGTGTAAATTTACGTTTTATCGAATATCTCGGTTCCTGAGCGAGATAGAGCTTTGATATTTGGTTTATAAATGCCTTCTCGAAATTCCTCAACTTTCTGTATCCCCGGATATATTCTACGACTGTTCATTTACGTTTTTTCGAATATCTCGGTTCCTGAGCGAGATAGAGCTTTGAAATTTGGTTTATAAATGCCTTCTCGAAATTCCTCAACTTTCTGTATCCCCGGATATATTCTACGGCTGTTCATTTACGTTTTATCGAATATCTCGGTTCCTGAGCGAGATAGAGCTTTGAAATTTGGTTTATAAATGCCTTCTCGAAATTCCTCAACTTTCTGTATCCCCGGATATATTCTACGGCTGTTCATTTACGTTTTATCGAATATCTCGGTTCCTGAGCGAGATAGAGCTTTGAAATTTGGTTTATAAATGCCTTCTCGAAATTCCTCAACTTTCTGTATCCCCGGATATATTCTACGGCTGTTCATTTACGTTTTATCGAATATCTCGGTTCCTGAGCGAGATAGAGCTTTGAAATTTGGTTTATAAATGCCTTCTCGAAATTCCTCAACTTTCTGTATCCCCGGATATATTCTACGGCTGTTCATTTACGTTTTATCGAATATCTCGGTTCCTGAGCGAGATAGAGCTTTGAAATTTGGTTTATAAATGCCTTCTCGAAATTCCTCAACTTTCTGTATCCCCGAAAACATTCTACGACTTTTAGATCGGCTGCAACATCAAAAAGAAAAGTGTAAATTTACGTTTTATCGAATATCTCGGTTCCTGAGCGAGATAGAGCTTTGATATTTGGTTTATAAATGCCTTCTCGAAATTCCTCAACTTTCTGTATCCCCGGATATATTCTACGACTGTTCATTTACGTTTTATCGAATATCTCGGTTCCTGAGCAAGATAGAGCTTTGAAATTTAGACTATAAATGCCTTCTCAAAATTCCTCAACTTTCTGTATCCCCGAAAACATTCTACGACTTTTAGATCGGCTGCAACATCAAAAAGAAAAGTGTAAATTTACGTTTTATCGAATATCTCGGTTCCTGAGCGAGATAGAGCTTTGAAATTTGGTTTATAAATGCCTTCTCGAAATTCCTCAACTTTCTGTATCCCCGGATATATTCTACGGCTGTTCATTTACGTTTTATCGAATATCTCGGTTCCTGAGCGAGATAGAGCTTTGAAATTTAGACTATAAATGCCTTCTCGGAATTCCTCAACTTTCTGTATCCCCGAAAACATTCTACGACTTTTAGATCGGCTGCAACATCAAAAAGAAAAGTGTAAATTTACGTTTTATCGAATATCTCGGTTCCTGAGCGAGATAGAGCTTTGATATTTGGTTTATAAATGCCTTCTCGAAATTCCTCAACTTTCTGTATCCCCGGATATATTCTACGACTGTTCATTTACGTTTTTTCGAATATCTCGGTTCCTGAGCGAGATAGAGCTTTGAAATTTAGACTATAAATGCCTTCTCAAAATTCCTCAACTTTCTGTATCCCCGAAAACATTCTACGACTTTTAGATCGGCTGCAACATCAAAAAGAAAAGTGTAAATTTACGTTTTATCCAATATCTCGGTTCCTGAGCGAGATAGAGCTTTGAAATTTGGTTTATAAATGCCTTCTCGAAATTCCTCAACTTTCTGTATCCCCGGATATATTCTACGGCTGTTCATTTACGTTTTATCGAATATCTCGGTTCCTGAGCGAGATAGAGCTTTGAAATTTAGACTATAAATGCCTTCTCGGAATTCCTCAACTTTCTGTATCCCCGAAAACATTCTACGACTTTTAGATCGGCTGCAACATCAAAAAGAAAAGTGTAAATTTACGTTTTATCGAATATCTCGGTTCCTGAGCGAGATAGAGCTTTGATATTTGGTTTATAAATGCCTTCTCGAAATTCCTCAACTTTCTGTATCCCCGGATATATTCTACGACTGTTCATTTACGTTTTTTCGAATATCTCGGTTCCTGAGCGAGATAGAGCTTTGAAATTTAGACTATAAATGCCTTCTCAAAATTCCTCAACTTTCTGTATCCCCGAAAACATTCTACGACTTTTAGATCGGCTGCAACATCAAAAAGAAAAGTGTAAATTTACGTTTTATCCAATATCTCGGTTCCTGAGCGAGATAGAGCTTTGAAATTTGGTTTATAAATGCCTTCTCGAAATTCCTCAACTTTCTGTATCCCCGGATATATTCTACGGCTGTTCATTTACGTTTTTTCGAATATCTCGGTTCCTGAGCGAGATAGAGCTTTGAAATTTAGACTATAAATGCCTTCTCAAAATTCCTCAACTTTCTGTATCCCCGAAAACATTCTACGACTTTTAGATCGGCTGCAACATCAAAAAGAAAAGTGTAAATTTACGTTGTATCCAATATCTCGGTTCCTGAGCGAGATAGAGCTTTGAAATTTGGTTTATAAATGCCTTCTCGAAATTCCTCAACTTTCTGTATCCCCGGATATATTCTACGGCTGTTCATTTACGTTTTATCGAATATCTCGGTTCCTGAGCGAGATAGAGCTTTGAAATTTGGTTTATAAATGCCTTCTCGAAATTCCTCAACTTTCTGTATCCCCGGATATATTCTACGGCTGTTCATTTACGTTTTATCGAATATCTCGGTTCCTGAGCGAGATAGAGCCTTGAAATTTAGTTTATAAATGCCTTCTCGAAATTCCTCAACTTTCTGTATCCCCGGATATATTCTACGGCTGTTCATTTACGTTTTATCGAATATCTCGGTTCCTGAGCGAGATAGAGCTTTGAAATTTGGTTTATAAATGCCTTCTCGAAATTCCTCAACTTTCTGTATCCCCGGATATATTCTACGGCTGTTCATTTACGTTTTATCGAATATCTCGGTTCCTGAGCGAGATAGAGCTTTGAAATTTAGACTATAAATGCCTTCTCGGAATTCCTCAACTTTCTGTATCCCCGAAAACATTCTACGACTTTTAGATCGGCTGCAACATCAAAAAGAAAAGTGTAAATTTACGTTTTATCGAATATCTCGGTTCCTGAGCGAGATAGAGCTTTGATATTTGGTTTATAAATGCCTTCTCGAAATTCCTCAACTTTCTGTATCCCCGGATATATTCTACGGCTGTTCATTTACGTTTTATCGAATATCTCGGTTCCTGAGCGAGATAGAGCTTTGAAATTTAGACTATAAATGCCTTCTCGGAATTCCTCAACTTTCTGTATCCCCGAAAACATTCTACGACTTTTAGATCGGCTGCAACATCAAAAAGAAAAGTGTAAATTTACGTTTTATCGAATATCTCGGTTCCTGAGCGAGATAGAGCTTTGATATTTGGTTTATAAATGCCTTCTCGAAATTCCTCAACTTTCTGTATCCCCGGATATATTCTACGACTGTTCATTTACGTTTTTTCGAATATCTCGGTTCCTGAGCGAGATAGAGCTTTGAAATTTAGACTATAAATGCCTTCTCAAAATTCCTCAACTTTCTGTATCCCCGAAAACATTCTACGACTTTTAGATCGGCTGCAACATCAAAAAGAAAAGTGTAAATTTACGTTTTATCCAATATCTCGGTTCCTGAGCGAGATAGAGCTTTGAAATTTGGTTTATAAATGCCTTCTCGAAATTCCTCAACTTTCTGTATCCCCGGATATATTCTACGGCTGTTCATTTACGTTTTATCGAATATCTCGGTTCCTGAGCGAGATAGAGCTTTGAAATTTAGACTATAAATGCCTTCTCGGAATTCCTCAACTTTCTGTATCCCCGAAAACATTCTACGACTTTTAGATCGGCTGCAACATCAAAAAGAAAAGTGTAAATTTACGTTTTATCGAATATCTCGGTTCCTGAGCGAGATAGAGCTTTGATATTTGGTTTATAAATGCCTTCTCGAAATTCCTCAACTTTCTGTATCCCCGGATATATTCTACGACTGTTCATTTACGTTTTTTCGAATATCTCGGTTCCTGAGCGAGATAGAGCTTTGAAATTTAGACTATAAATGCCTTCTCAAAATTCCTCAACTTTCTGTATCCCCGAAAACATTCTACGACTTTTAGATCGGCTGCAACATCAAAAAGAAAAGTGTAAATTTACGTTTTATCCAATATCTCGGTTCCTGAGCGAGATAGAGCTTTGAAATTTGGTTTATAAATGCCTTCTCGAAATTCCTCAACTTTCTGTATCCCCGGATATATTCTACGGCTGTTCATTTACGTTTTATCGAATATCTCGGTTCCTGAGCGAGATAGAGCTTTGAAATTTGGTTTATAAATGCCTTCTCGAAATTCCTCAACTTTCTGTATCCCCGAAAACATTCTACGACTTTTAGATCGGCTGCAACATCAAAAAGAAAAGTGTAAATTTACGTTTTATCGAATATCTCGGTTCCTGAGCGAGATAGAGCTTTGATATTTGGTTTATAAATGCCTTCTCGAAATTCCTCAACTTTCTGTATCCCCGGATATATTCTACGACTGTTCATTTACGTTTTATCGAATATCTCGGTTCCTGAGCAAGATAGAGCTTTGAAATTTAGACTATAAATGCCTTCTCAAAATTCCTCAACTTTCTGTATCCCCGAAAACATTCTACGACTTTTAGATCGGCTGCAACATCAAAAAGAAAAGTGTAAATTTACGTTTTATCGAATATCTCGGTTCCTGAGCGAGATAGAGCTTTGAAATTTGGTTTATAAATGCCTTCTCGAAATTCCTCAACTTTCTGTATCCCCGGATATATTCTACGGCTGTTCATTTACGTTTTATCGAATATCTCGGTTCCTGAGCGAGATAGAGCTTTGAAATTTAGACTATAAATGCCTTCTCGGAATTCCTCAACTTTCTGTATCCCCGAAAACATTCTACGACTTTTAGATCGGCTGCAACATCAAAAAGAAAAGTGTAAATTTACGTTTTATCGAATATCTCGGTTCCTGAGCGAGATAGAGCTTTGATATTTGGTTTATAAATGCCTTCTCGAAATTCCTCAACTTTCTGTATCCCCGGATATATTCTACGACTGTTCATTTACGTTTTATCGAATATCTCGGTTCCTGAGCGAGATAGAGCTTTGAAATTTAGACTATAAATGCCTTCTCGGAATTCCTCAACTTTCTGTATCCCCGAAAACATTCTACGACTTTTAGATCGGCTGCAACATCAAAAAGAAAAGTGTAAATTTACGTTTTATCGAATATCTCGGTTCCTGAGCGAGATAGAGCTTTGAAATTTAGACTATAAATGCCTTCTCAAAATTCCTCAACTTTCTGTATCCCCGAAAACATTCTACGACTTTTAGATCGGCTGCAACATCAAAAAGAAAAGTGTAAATTTACGTTTTATCCAATATCTCGGTTCCTGAGCGAGATAGAGCTTTGAAATTTGGTTTATAAATGCCTTCTCGAAATTCCTCAACTTTCTGTATCCCCGGATATATTCTACGGCTGTTCATTTACGTTTTATCGAATATCTCGGTTCCTGAGCGAGATAGAGCTTTGAAATTTAGACTATAAATGCCTTCTCGGAATTCCTCAACTTTCTGTATCCCCGAAAACATTCTACGACTTTTAGATCGGCTGCAACATCAAAAAGAAAAGTGTAAATTTACGTTTTATCGAATATCTCGGTTCCTGAGCGAGATAGAGCTTTGATATTTGGTTTATAAATGCCTTCTCGAAATTCCTCAACTTTCTGTATCCCCGGATATATTCTACGACTGTTCATTTACGTTTTTTCGAATATCTCGGTTCCTGAGCGAGATAGAGCTTTGAAATTTAGACTATAAATGCCTTCTCAAAATTCCTCAACTTTCTGTATCCCCGAAAACATTCTACGACTTTTAGATCGGCTGCAACATCAAAAAGAAAAGTGTAAATTTACGTTTTATCCAATATCTCGGTTCCTGAGCGAGATAGAGCTTTGAAATTTGGTTTATAAATGCCTTCTCGAAATTCCTCAACTTTCTGTATCCCCGGATATATTCTACGGCTGTTCATTTACGTTTTATCGAATATCTCGGTTCCTGAGCGAGATAGAGCTTTGAAATTTGGTTTATAAATGCCTTCTCGAAATTCCTCAACTTTCTGTATCCCCGGATATATTCTACGGCTGTTCATTTACGTTTTATCGAATATCTCGGTTCCTGAGCGAGATAGAGCTTTGAAATTTGGTTTATAAATGCCTTCTCGAAATTCCTCAACTTTCTGTATCCCCGGATATATTCTACGGCTGTTCATTTACGTTTTATCGAATATCTCGGTTCCTGAGCGAGATAGAGCCTTGAAATTTAGTTTATAAATGCCTTCTCGAAATTCCTCAACTTTCTGTATCCCCGGATATATTCTACGGCTGTTCATTTACGTTTTATCGAATATCTCGGTTCCTGAGCGAGATAGAGCTTTGAAATTTGGTTTATAAATGCCTTCTCGAAATTCCTCAACTTTCTGTATCCCCGGATATATTCTACGGCTGTTCATTTACGTTTTATCGAATATCTCGGTTCCTGAGCGAGATAGAGCTTTGAAATTTAGACTATAAATGCCTTCTCGGAATTCCTCAACTTTCTGTATCCCCGAAAACATTCTACGACTTTTAGATCGGCTGCAACATCAAAAAGAAAAGTGTAAATTTACGTTTTATCCAATATCTCGGTTCCTGAGCGAGATAGAGCTTTGAAATTTAGACTATAAATGCCTTCTCGAAATTCCTCAACTTTCTGTATCCCCGAAAACATTCTACGACGTTTAGATCGGCTGCAACATCAAAAAGAAAAGTGTAAATTTACGTTTTATCGAATATCTCGGTTCCTGAGCGAGATAGAGCTTTGAAATTTGGTTTATAAATGCCTTCTCGAAATTCCTCAACTTTCTGTATCCCCGGATATATTCTACGGCTGTTCATTTACGTTTTATCGAATATCTCGGTTCCTGAGCAAGATAGAGCTTTGAAATTTAGACTATAAATGCCTTCTCAAAATTCCTCAACTTTCTGTATCCCCGAAAACATTCTACGACTTTTAGATCGGCTGCAACATCAAAAAGAAAAGTGTAAATTTACGTTTTATCCAATATCTCGGTTCCTGAGCGAGATAGAGCTTTGAAATTTGGTTTATAAATGCCTTCTCGAAATTCCTCAACTTTCTGTATCCCCGGATATATTCTACGGCTGTTCATTAACGTTTTATCGAATATCTCGGTTCCTGAGCAAGATAGAGCTTTGAAATTTGGTTTATAAATGCCTTCTCGAAATTCCTCAACTTTCTGTATCCCCGGATATATTCTACGACTGTTCATTTACGTTTTATCGAATATCTCGGTTCCTGAGCGAGATAGAGCTTTGAAATTTGGTTTATAAATGCCTTCTCGAAATTCCTCAACTTTCTGTATCCCCGGATATATTCTACGGCTGTTCATTTACGTTTTATCGAATATCTCGGTTCCTGAGCGAGATAGAGCCTTGAAATTTAGTTTATAAATGCCTTCTCGAAATTCCTCAACTTTCTGTATCCCCGAAAACATTCTACGACTTTTAGATCGGCTGCAACATCAAAAAGAAAAGTGTAAATTTACGTTTTATCGAATATCTCGGTTCCTGAGCGAGATAGAGCTTTGATATTTGGTTTATAAATGCCTTCTCGAAATTCCTCAACTTTCTGTATCCCCGGATATATTCTACGACTGTTCATTTACGTTTTATCGAATATCTCGGTTCCTGAGCGAGATAGAGCTTTGAAATTTGGTTTATAAATGCCTTCTCGAAATTCCTCAACTTTCTGTATCCCCGAAAACATTCTACGACTTTTAGATCGGCTGCAACATCAAAAAGAAAAGTGTAAATTTACGTTTTATCGAATATCTCGGTTCCTGAGCGAGATAGAGCTTTGAAATTTGGTTTATAAATGCCTTCTCGAAATTCCTCAACTTTCTGTATCCCCGGATATATTCTACGGCTGTTCATTTACGTTTTATCGAATATCTCGGTTCCTGAGCAAGATAGAGCTTTGAAATTTAGACTATAAATGCCTTCTCAAAATTCCTCAACTTTCTGTATCCCCGAAAACATTCTACGACTTTTAGATCGGCTGCAACATCAAAAAGAAAAGTGTAAATTTACGTTTTATCGAATATCTCGGTTCCTGAGCGAGATAGAGCTTTGATATTTGGTTTATAAATGCCTTCTCGAAATTCCTCAACTTTCTGTATCCCCGGATATATTCTACGACTGTTCATTTACGTTTTTTCGAATATCTCGGTTCCTGAGCGAGATAGAGCTTTGAAATTTGGTTTATAAATGCCTTCTCGAAATTCCTCAACTTTCTGTATCCCCGGATATATTCTACGGCTGTTCATTTACGTTTTATCGAATATCTCGGTTCCTGAGCGAGATAGAGCTTTGAAATTTGGTTTATAAATGCCTTCTCGAAATTCCTCAACTTTCTGTATCCCCGGATATATTCTACGGCTGTTCATTTACGTTTTATCGAATATCTCGGTTCCTGAGCGAGATAGAGCTTTGAAATTTGGTTTATAAATGCCTTCTCGAAATTCCTCAACTTTCTGTATCCCCGGATATATTCTACGGCTGTTCATTTACGTTTTATCGAATATCTCGGTTCTTGAGCGAGATAGAGCCTTGAAATTTAGTTTATAAATGCCTTCTCGAAATTCCTCAACTTTCTGTATCCCCGGATATATTCTACGGCTGTTCATTTACGTTTTATCGAATATCTCGGTTCCTGAGCGAGATAGAGCTTTGAAATTTGGTTTATAAATGCCTTCTCGAAATTCCTCAACTTTCTGTATCCCCGGATATATTCTACGGCTGTTCATTTACGTTTTATCGAATATCTCGGTTCCTGAGCAAGATAGAGCTTTGAAATTTAGACTATAAATGCCTTCTCGAAATTCCTCAACTTTCTGTATCCCCGAAAACATTCTACGACTTTTAGATCGGCTGCAACATCAAAAAGAAAAGTGTAAATTTACGTTTTATCGAATATCTCGGTTCCTGAGCGAGATAGAGCTTTGATATTTGGTTTATAAATGCCTTCTCGAAATTCCTCAACTTTCTGTATCCCCGGATATATTCTACGACTGTTCATTTACGTTTTATCGAATATCTCGGTTCCTGAGCGAGATAGAGCTTTGAAATTTGGTTTATAAATGCCTTCTCGAAATTCCTCAACTTTCTGTATCCCCGGATATATTCTACGGCTGTTCATTTACGTTTTATCGAATATCTCGGTTCCTGAGCGAGATAGAGCCTTGAAATTTAGTTTATAAATGCCTTCTCGAAATTCCTCAACTTTCTGTATCCCCGGATATATTCTACGGCTGTTCATTTACGTTTTATCGAATATCTCGGTTCCTGAGCGAGATAGAGCTTTGAAATTTGGTTTATAAATGCCTTCTCGAAATTCCTCAACTTTCTGTATCCCCGGATATATTCTACGGCTGTTCATTTACGTTTTATCGAATATCTCGGTTCCTGAGCGAGATAGAGCTTTGAAATTTAGACTATAAATGCCTTCTCGGAATTCCTCAACTTTCTGTATCCCCGAAAACATTCTACGACTTTTAGATCGGCTGCAACATCAAAAAGAAAAGTGTAAATTTACGTTTTATCGAATATCTCGGTTCCTGAGCGAGATAGAGCTTTGATATTTGGTTTATAAATGCCTTCTCGAAATTCCTCAACTTTCTGTATCCCCGGATATATTCTACGACTGTTCATTTACGTTTTTTCGAATATCTCGATTCCTGAGCGAGATAGAGCTTTGAAATTTGGTTTATAAATGCCTTCTCGAAATTCCTCAACTTTCTGTATCCCCGGATATATTCTACGGCTGTTCATTTACGTTTTATCGAATATCTCGGTTCCTGAGCAAGATAGAGCTTTGAAATTTAGACTATAAATGCCTTCTCAAAATTCCTCAACTTTCTGTATCCCCGAAAACATTCTACGACTTTTAGATCGGCTGCAACATCAAAAAGAAAAGTGTAAATTTACGTTTTATCGAATATCTCGGTTCCTGAGCGAGATAGAGCTTTGAAATTTAGACTATAAATGCCTTCTCGGAATTCCTCAACTTTCTGTATCCCCGAAAACATTCTACGACTTTTAGATCGGCTGCAACATCAAAAAGAAAAGTGTAAATTTACGTTTTATCGAATATCTCGGTTCCTGAGCGAGATAGAGCTTTGATATTTGGTTTATAAATGCCTTCTCGAAATTCCTCAACTTTCTGTATCCCCGGATATATTCTACGACTGTTCATTTACGTTTTTTCGAATATCTCGATTCCTGAGCGAGATAGAGCTTTGAAATTTGGTTTATAAATGCCTTCTCGAAATTCCTCAACTTTCTGTATCCCCGGATATATTCTACGGCTGTTCATTTACGTTTTATCGAATATCTCGGTTCCTGAGCAAGATAGAGCTTTGAAATTTAGACTATAAATGCCTTCTCAAAATTCCTCAACTTTCTGTATCCCCGAAAACATTCTACGACTTTTAGATCGGCTGCAACATCAAAAAGAAAAGTGTAAATTTACGTTTTATCCAACATCTCGGTTCCTGAGCGAGATAGAGCTTTGAAATTTGGTTTATAAATGCCTTCTCGAAATTCCTCAACTTTCTGTATCCCCGAAAACATTCTACGACTTTTAGATCGGCTGCAACATCAAAAAGAAAAGTGTAAATTTACGTTTTATCGAATATCTCGGTTCCTGAGCGAGATAGAGCTTTGAAATTTGGTTTATAAATGCCTTCTCGAAATTCCTCAACTTTCTGTATCCCCGGATATATTCTACGGCTGTTCATTTACGTTTTATCGAATATCTCGGTTCCTGAGCGAGATAGAGCTTTGATATTTGGTTTATAAGTGCCTTCTCGAAATTCCTCAACTTTCTGTATCCCCGGATATATTCTACGGCTGTTCATTAACGTTTTATCGAATATCTCGGTTCCTGAGCAAGATAGAGCTTTGAAATTTAGACTATAAATGCCTTCTCGAAATTCCTCAACTTTCTGTATCCCCGAAAACATTCTACGACTTTTAGATCGGCTGCAACATCAAAAAGAAAAGTGTAAATTTACGTTTTATCGAATATCTCGGTTCCTGAGCGAGATAGAGCTTTGATATTTGGTTTATAAATGCCTTCTCGAAATTCCTTAACTTTCTGTATCCCCGGATATATTCTACGACTGTTCATTTACGTTTTATCGAATATCTCGGTTCCTGAGCGAGATAGAGCTTTGAAATTTGGTTTATAAATGCCTTCTCGAAATTCCTCAACTTTCTGTATCCCCGGATATATTCTACGGCTGTTCATTTACGTTTTATCGAATATCTCGGTTCCTGAGCGAGATAGAGCCTTGAAATTTGGTTTATAAATGCCTTCTCGAAATTCCTCAACTTTCTGTATCCCCGGATATATTCTACGGCTGTTCATTTACGTTTTATCGAATATCTCGGTTCCTGAGCGAGATAGAGCTTTGAAATTTGGTTTATAAATGCCTTCTCGAAATTCCTCAACTTTCTGTATCCCCGGATATATTCTACGGCTGTTCATTTACGTTTTATCGAATATCTCGGTTCCTGAGCGAGATAGAGCTTTGAAATTTAGACTATAAATGCCTTCTCGGAATTCCTCAACTTTCTGTATCCCCGAAAACATTCTACGACTTTTAGATCGGCTGCAACATCAAAAAGAAAAGTGTAAATTTACGTTTTATCGAATATCTCGGTTCCTGAGCGAGATAGAGCTTTGATATTTGGTTTATAAATGCCTTCTCGAAATTCCTCAACTTTCTGTATCCCCGGATATATTCTACGACTGTTCATTTACGTTTTTTCGAATATCTCGGTTCCTGAGCGAGATAGAGCTTTGAAATTGGTTTATAAATGCCTTCTCGAAATTCCTCAACTTTCTGTATCCCCGAAAACATTCTACGACTTTTAGATCGGCTGCAACATCAAAAAAAAAAGTGTAAATTTACGTTTTATCGAATATCTCGGTTCCTGAGCGAGATAGAGCTTTGAAATTTGGTTTATAAATGCCTTCTCGAAATTCCTCAACTTTCTGTATCCCCGAAAACATTCTACGACTTTTAGATCGGCTGCAACATCAAAAAGAAAAGTGTAAATTTACGTTTTATCCAATATCTCGGTTCCTGAGCGAGATAGAGCTTTGAAATTTGGTTTATAAATGCCTTCTCGAAATTCCTCAACTTTCTGTATCCCCGAAAACATTCTACGACTTTTAGATCGGCTGCAACATCAAAAAGAAAAGTGTAAATTTACGTTTTATCGAATATCTCGGTTCCTGAGCGAGATAGAGCTTTGAAATTTGGTTTATAAATGCCTTCTCGAAATTCCTCAACTTTCTGTATCCCCGGATATATTCTACGGCTGTTCATTTACGTTTTATCGAATATCTCGGTTCCTGAGCGAGATAGAGCTTTGATATTTGGTTTATAAATGCCTTCTCGAAATTCCTCAACTTTCTGTATCCCCGGATATATTCTACGGCTGTTCATTAACGTTTTATCGAATATCTCGGTTCCTGAGCAAGATAGAGCTTTGAAATTTAGACTATAAATGCCTTCTCGAAATTCCTCAACTTTCTGTATCCCCGAAAACATTCTACGACTTTTAGATCGGCTGCAACATCAAAAAGAAAAGTGTAAATTAACGTTTTATCGAATATCTCGGTTCCTGAGCGAGATAGAGCTTTGATATTTGGTTTATAAATGCCTTCTCGAAATTCCTCAACTTTCTGTATCCCCGGATATATTCTACGACTGTTCATTTACGTTTTATCGAATATCTCGGTTCCTGAGCGAGATAGAGCTTTGAAATTTGGTTTATAAATGCCTTCTCGAAATTCCTCAACTTTCTGTATCCCCGGATATAATCTACGGCTGTTCATTTACGTTTTATCGAATATCTCGGTTCCTGAGCGAGATAGAGCCTTGAAATTTAGTTTATAAATGCCTTCTCGAAATTCCTCAACTTTCTGTATCCCCGGATATATTCTACGGCTGTTCAT
The DNA here is from genome assembly GCA_949708635.1 of Hirtodrosophila cameraria. Lineage (NCBI taxonomy): Eukaryota > Metazoa > Arthropoda > Insecta > Diptera > Drosophilidae > Hirtodrosophila > Hirtodrosophila cameraria. The sequence continues at coordinate 35,321 of CATIWZ010000014.1, forward strand.
TTACGTTTTATCGAATATCTCGGTTCCTGAGCGAGATAGAGCTTTGAAATTTGGTTTATAAATGCCTTCTCGAAATTCCTCAACTTTCTGTATCCCCGGATATATTCTACGGCTGTTCATTTACGTTTTATCGAATATCTCGGTTCCTGAGCGAGATAGAGCTTTGAAATTTAGACTATAAATGCCTTCTCGAAATTCCTCAACTTTCTGTATCCCCGAAAACATTCTACGACTTTTAGATCGGCTGCAACATCAAAAAGAAAAGTGTAAATTTACGTTTTATCGAATATCTCGGTTCCTGAGCGAGATAGAGCTTTGAAATTTGGTTTATAAATGCCTTCTCGAAATTCCTCAACTTTCTGTATCCCCGGATATATTCTACGGCTGTTCATTTACGTTTTATCGAATATCTCGGTTCCTGAGCGAGATAGAGCTTTGAAATTTGGTTTATAAATGCCTTCTCGAAATTCCTCAACTTTCTGTATCCCCGGATATATTCTACGGCTGTTCATTTACGTTTTATCGAATATCTCGGTTCCTGAGCAAGATAGAGCTTTGAAATTTGGTTTATAAATGCCTTCTCGAAATTCCTCAACTTTCTGTATCCCCGGATATATTCTACGGCTGTTCATTAACGTTTTATCGAATATCTCGGTTCCTGAGCAAGATAGAGCTTTGAAATTTAGACTATAAATGCCTTCTCGAAATTCCTCAACTTTCTGTATCCCCGAAAACATTCTACGACTTTTAGATCGGCTGCAACATCAAAAAGAAAAGTGTAAATTTACGTTTTATCGAATATCTCGGTTCCTGAGCGAGATAGAGCTTTGAAATTTGGTTTATAAATGCCTTCTCGAAATTCCTCAACTTTCTGTATCCCCGGATATATTCTACGGCTGTTCATTTACGTTTTATCGAATATCTCGGTTCCTGAGCGAGATAGAGCTTTGATATTTGGTTTATAAATGCCTTCTCGAAATTCCTCAACTTTCTGTATCCCCGGATATATTCTACGGCTGTTCATTAACGTTTTATCGAATATCTCGGTTCCTGAGCAAGATAGAGCTTTGAAATTTAGACTATAAATGCCTTCTCGAAATTCCTCAACTTTCTGTATCCCCGAAAACATTCTACGACTTTTAGATCGGCTGCAACATCAAAAAGAAAAGTGTAAATTTACGTTTTATCGAATATCTCGGTTCCTGAGCGAGATAGAGCTTTGATATTTGGTTTATAAATGCCTTCTCGAAATTCCTCAACTTTCTGTATCCCCGGATATATTCTACGACTGTTCATTTACGTTTTATCGAATATCTCGGTTCCTGAGCAAGATAGAGCTTTGAAATTTAGACTATAAATGCCTTCTCGAAATTCCTCAACTTTCTGTATCCCCGAAAACATTCTACGACTTTTAGATCGGCTGCAACATCAAAAAGAAAAGTGTAAATTTACGTTTTATCGAATATCTCGGTTCCTGAGCGAGATAGAGCTTTGATATTTGGTTTATAAATGCCTTCTCAAAATTCCTCAACTTTCTGTATCCCCGGATATATTCTACGACTGTTCATTTACGTTTTATCGAATATCTCGGTTCCTGAGCGAGATAGAGCTTTGAAATTTGGTTTATAAATGCCTTCTCGAAATTCCTCAACTTTCTGTATCCCCGGATATATTCTACGGCTGTTCATTTACGTTTTATCGAATATCTCGGTTCCTGAGCGAGATAGAGCTTTGAAATTTAGACTATAAATGCCTTCTCAAAATTCCTCAACTTTCTGTATCCCCGAAAACATTCTACGACTTTTAGATCGGCTGCAACATCAAAAAGAAAAGTGTAAATTTACGTTTTATCCAATATCTCGGTTATATTCTACGGCTGTTCATTAACGTTTTATCGAATATCTCGGTTCCTGAGCAAGATAGAGCTTTGAAATTTAGACTATAAATGCCTTCTCGAAATTCCTCAACTTTCTGTATCCCCGAAAACATTCTACGACTTTTAGATCGGCTGCAACATCAAAAAGAAAAGTGTAAATTTACGTTTTATCGAATATCTCGGTTCCTGAGCGAGATAGAGCTTTGATATTTGGTTTATAAATGCCTTCTCGAAATTCCTCAACTTTCTGTATCCCCGGATATATTCTACGACTGTTCATTTACGTTTTATCGAATATCTCGGTTCCTGAGCGAGATAGAGCTTTGAAATTTGGTTTATAAATGCCTTCTCGAAATTCCTCAACTTTCTGTATCCCCGGATATATTCTACGGCTGTTCATTTACGTTTTATCGAATATCTCGGTTCCTGAGCGAGATAGAGCTTTGATATTTGGTTTATAAATGCCTTCTCGAAATTCCTCAACTTTCTGTATCCCCGGATATATTCTACGGCTGTTCATTAACGTTTTATCGAATATCTCGGTTCCTGAGCGAGATAGAGCTTTGAAATTTGGTTTATAAATGCCTTCTCGAAATTCCTCAACTTTCTGTATCCCCGGATATATTCTACGACTGTTCATTTACGTTTTATCGAATATCTCGGTTCCTGAGCGAGATAGAGCCTTGAAATTTAGTTTATAAATGCCTTCTCGAAATTCCTCAACTTTCTGTATCCCCGGATATATTCTACGGCTGTTCATTTACGTTTTATCGAATATCTCGGTTCCTGAGCGAGATAGAGCTTTGAAATTTGGTTTATAAATGCCTTCTCGAAATTCCTCAACTTTCTGTATCCCCGGATATATTCTACGGCTGTTCATTTACGTTTTATCGAATATCTCGGTTCCTGAGCAAGATAGAGCTTTGAAATTTAGACTATAAATGCCTTCTCGGAATTCCTCAACTTTCTGTATCCCCGAAAACATTCTACGACTTTTAGATCGGCTGCAACATCAAAAAGAAAAGTGTAAATTTACGTTTTATCGAATATCTCGGTTCCTGAGCGAGATAGAGCTTTGATATTTGGTTTATAAATGCCTTCTCGAAATTCCTCAACTTTCTGTATCCCCGGATATATTCTACGACTGTTCATTTACGTTTTATCGAATATCTCGGTTCCTGAGCGAGATAGAGCTTTGAAATTTGGTTTATAAATGCCTTCTCGAAATTCCTCAACTTTCTGTATCCCCGGATATATTCTACGGCTGTTCATTTACGTTTTATCGAATATCTCGGTTCCTGAGCAAGATAGAGCTTTGAAATTTAGACTATTAATGCCTTCTCAAAATTCCTCAACTTTCTGCATCCCCGAAAACATTCTACGACTTTTAGATCGGCTGCAACATCAAAAAGAAAAGTGTAAATTTACGTTTTATCGAATATCTCGGTTCCTGAGCGAGATAGAGCTTTGAAATTTGGTTTATAAATGCCTTCTCGAAATTCCTCAACTTTCTGTATCCCCGGATATATTCTACGGCTGTTCATTTACGTTTTATCGAATATCTCGGTTCCTGAGCGAGATAGAGCTTTGATATTTGGTTTATAAATGCCTTCTCGAAATTCCTCAACTTTCTGTATCCCCGGATATATTCTACGGCTGTTCATTTACGTTTTATCGAATATCTCGGTTCCTGAGCAAGATAGAGCTTTGAAATTTAGACTATAAATGCCTTCTCGAAATTCCTCAACTTTCTGTATCCCCGAAAACATTCTACGACTTTTAGATCGGCTGCAACATCAAAAAGAAAAGTGTAAATTTACGTTTTATCGAATATCTCGGTTCCTGAGCGAGATAGAGCTTTGAAATTTGGTTTATAAATGCCTTCTCGAAATTCCTCAACTTTCTGTATCCCCGAAAACATTCTACGACTTTTAGATCGGCTGCAACATCAAAAAGAAAAGTGTAAATTTACGTTTTATCGAATATCTCGGTTCCTGAGCGAGATAGAGCTTTGAAATTTGGTTTATAAATGCCTTCTCGAAATTCCTCAACTTTCTGTATCCCCGGATATATTCTACGGCTGTTCATTTACGTTTTATCGAATATCTCGGTTCCTGAGCGAGATAGAGCTTTGAAATTTGGTTTATAAATGCCTTCTCGAAATTCCTCAACTTTCTGTATCCCCGGATATATTCTACGGCTGTTCATTAACGTTTTATCGAATATCTCGGTTCCTGAGCAAGATAGAGCTTTGAAATTTAGACTATAAATGCCTTCTCGAAATTCCTCAACTTTCTGTATCCCCGAAAACATTCTACGACTTTTAGATCGGCTGCAACATCAAAAAGAAAAGTGTAAATTTACGTTTTATCGAATATCTCGGTTCCTGAGCGAGATAGAGCTTTGATATTTGGTTTATAAATGCCTTCTCGAAATTCCTCAACTTTCTGTATCCCCGGATATATTCTACGACTGTTCATTTACGTTTTATCGAATATCTCGGTTCCTGAGCGAGATAGAGCTTTGAAATTTGGTTTATAAATGCCTTCTCGAAATTCCTCAACTTTCTGTATCCCCGAAAACATTCTACGACTTTTAGATCGGCTGCAACATCAAAAAGAAAAGTGTAAATTTACGTTTTATCGAATATCTCGGTTCCTGAGCGAGATAGAGCTTTGAAATTTGGTTTATAAATGCCTTCTCGAAATTCCTCAACTTTCTGTATCCCCGAAAACATTCTACGACTTTTAGATCGGCTGCAACATCAAAAAAAAAAGTGTAAATTTACGTTTTATCGAATATCTCGGTTCCTGAGCGAGATAGAGCTTTGAAATTTGGTTTATAAATGCCTTCTCGAAATTCCTCAACTTTCTGTATCCCCGGATATATTCTACGGCTGTTCATTTACGTTTTATCGAATATCTCGGTTCCTGAGCGAGATAGAGCTTTGATATTTGGTTTATAAATGCCTTCTCGAAATTCCTCAACTTTCTGTATCCCCGGATATATTCTACGGCTGTTCATTAACGTTTTATCGAATATCTCGGTTCCTGAGCGAGATAGAGCTTTGAAATTTGGTTTATAAATGCCTTCTCGAAATTCCTCAACTTTCTGTATCCCCGGATATATTCTACGACTGTTCATTTACGTTTTATCGAATATCTCGGTTCCTGAGCGAGATAGAGCCTTGAAATTTAGTTTATAAATGCCTTCTCGAAATTCCTCAACTTTCTGTATCCCCGGATATATTCTACGGCTGTTCATTTACGTTTTATCGAATATCTCGGTTCCTGAGCGAGATAGAGCTTTGAAATTTGGTTTATAAATGCCTTCTCGAAATTCCTCAACTTTCTGTATCCCCGGATATATTCTACGGCTGTTCATTTACGTTTTATCGAATATCTCGGTTCCTGAGCAAGATAGAGCTTTGAAATTTAGACTATAAATGCCTTCTCGGAATTCCTCAACTTTCTGTATCCCCGAAAACATTCTACGACTTTTAGATCGGCTGCAACATCAAAAAGAAAAGTGTAAATTTACGTTTTATCGAATATCTCGGTTCCTGAGCGAGATAGAGCTTTGATATTTGGTTTATAAATGCCTTCTCGAAATTCCTCAACTTTCTGTATCCCCGGATATATTCTACGACTGTTCATTTACGTTTTATCGAATATCTCGGTTCCTGAGCGAGATAGAGCTTTGAAATTTGGTTTATAAATGCCTTCTCGAAATTCCTCAACTTTCTGTATCCCCGGATATATTCTACGGCTGTTCATTTACGTTTTATCGAATATATCGGTTCCTGAGCGAGATAGAGCTTTGATATTTGGCTTATAAATGCCTTCTCAAAATTCCTCAACTTTCTGCATCCCCGAAAACATTCTACGACTTTTAGATCGGCTGCAACATCAAAAAGAAAAGTGTAAATTTACGTTTTATCGAATATCTCGGTTCCTGAGCGAGATAGAGCTTTGAAATTTGGTTTATAAATGCCTTCTCGAAATTCCTCAACTTTCTGTATCCCCGGATATATTCTACGGCTGTTCATTTACGTTTTATCGAATATCTCGGTTCCTGAGCGAGATAGAGCTTTGATATTTGGTTTATAAATGCCTTCTCGAAATTCCTCAACTTTCTGTATCCCCGGATATATTCTACGGCTGTTCATTTACGTTTTATCGAATATCTCGGTTCCTGAGCGAGATAGAGCTTTGAAATTTAGACTATAAATGCCTTCTCGAAATTCCTCAACTTTCTGTATCCCCGAAAACATTCTACGACTTTTAGATCGGCTGCAACATCAAAAAGAAAAGTGTAAATTTACGTTTTATCGAATATCTCGGTTCCTGAGCGAGATAGAGCTTTGAAATTTGGTTTATAAATGCCTTCTCGAAATTCCTCAACTTTCTGTATCCCCGAAAACATTCTACGACTTTTAGATCGGCTGCAACATCAAAAAGAAAAGTGTAAATTTACGTTTTATCGAATATCTCGGTTCCTGAGCGAGATAGAGCTTTGAAATTTGGTTTATAAATGCCTTCTCGAAATTCCTCAACTTTCTGTATCCCCGGATATATTCTACGGCTGTTCATTTACGTTTTATCGAATATCTCGGTTCCTGAGCGAGATAGAGCTTTGAAATTTGGTTTATAAATGCCTTCTCGAAATTCCTCAACTTTCTGTATCCCCGGATATATTCTACGGCTGTTCATTAACGTTTTATCGAATATCTCGGTTCCTGAGCAAGATAGAGCTTTGAAATTTGGTTTATAAATGCCTTCTCGAAATTCCTCAACTTTCTGTATCCCCGAAAACATTCTACGACTTTTAGATCGGCTGCAACATCAAAAAGAAAAGTGTAAATTTACGTTTTATCGAATATCTCGGTTCCTGAGCGAGATAGAGCTTTGATATTTGGTTTATAAATGCCTTCTCGAAATTCCTCAACTTTCTGTATCCCCGGATATATTCTACGACTGTTCATTTACGTTTTATCGAATATCTCGGTTCCTGAGCGAGATAGAGCTTTGAAATTTGGTTTATAAATGCCTTCTCGAAATTCCTCAACTTTCTGTATCCCCGAAAACATTCTACGACTTTTAGATCGGCTGCAACATCAAAAAGAAAAGTGTAAATTTACGTTTTATCGAATATCTCGGTTCCTGAGCGAGATAGAGCTTTGAAATTTGGTTTATAAATGCCTTCTCGAAATTCCTCAACTTTCTGTATCCCCGGATATATTCTACGGCTGTTCATTTACGTTTTATCGAATATCTCGGTTCCTGAGCGAGATAGAGCTTTGAAATTTGGTTTATAAATGCCTTCTCGAAATTCCTCAACTTTCTGTATCCCCGGATATATTCTACGACTGTTCATTTACGTTTTATCGAATATCTCGGTTCCTGAGCAAGATAGAGCTTTGAAATTTAGACTATAAATGCCTTCTCGGAATTCCTCAACTTTCTGTATCCCCGAAAACATTCTACGACTTTTAGATCGGCTGCAACATCAAAAAGAAAAGTGTAAATTTACGTTTTATCGAATATCTCGGTTCCTGAGCGAGATAGAGCTTTGATATTTGGTTTATAAATGCCTTCTCGAAATTCCTCAACTTTCTGTATCCCCGGATATATTCTACGACTGTTCATTTACGTTTTATCGAATATCTCGGTTCCTGAGCGAGATAGAGCTTTGAAATTTGGTTTATAAATGCCTTCTCGAAATTCCTCAACTTTCTGTATCCCCGGATATATTCTACGGCTGTTCATTTACGTTTTATCGAATATCTCGGTTCCTGAGCAAGATAGAGCTTTGAAATTTAGACTATAAATGCCTTCTCAAAATTCCTCAACTTTCTGTATCCCCGAAAACATTCTACGACTTTTAGATCGGCTGCAACATCAAAAAGAAAAGTGTAAATTTACGTTTTATCGAATATCTCGGTTCCTGAGCGAGATAGAGCTTTGAAATTTGGTTTATAAATGCCTTCTCGAAATTCCTCAACTTTCTGTATCCCCGGATATATTCTACGGCTGTTCATTTACGTTTTATCGAATATCTCGGTTCCTGAGCGAGATAGAGCTTTGAAATTTGGTTTATAAATGCCTTCTCGAAATTCCTCAACTTTCTGTATCCCCGGATATATTCTACGACTGTTCATTTACGTTTTATCGAATATCTCGGTTCCTGAGCAAGATAGAGCTTTGAAATTTAGACTATAAATGCCTTCTCGGAATTCCTCAACTTTCTGTATCCCCGAAAACATTCTACGACTTTTAGATCGGCTGCAACATCAAAAAGAAAAGTGTAAATTTACGTTTTATCGAATATCTCGGTTCCTGAGCGAGATAGAGCTTTGATATTTGGTTTATAAATGCCTTCTCGAAATTCCTCAACTTTCTGTATCCCCGGATATATTCTACGACTGTTCATTTACGTTTTATCGAATATCTCGGTTCCTGAGCGAGATAGAGCTTTGAAATTTGGTTTATAAATGCCTTCTCGAAATTCCTCAACTTTCTGTATCCCCGGATATATTCTACGGCTGTTCATTTACGTTTTATCGAATATCTCGGTTCCTGAGCAAGATAGAGCTTTGAAATTTAGACTATAAATGCCTTCTCAAAATTCCTCAACTTTCTGTATCCCCGAAAACATTCTACGACTTTTAGATCGGCTGCAACATCAAAAAGAAAAGTGTAAATTTACGTTTTATCGAATATCTCGGTTCCTGAGCGAGATAGAGCTTTGAAATTTGGTTTATAAATGCCTTCTCGAAATTCCTCAACTTTCTGTATCCCCGGATATATTCTACGGCTGTTCATTTACGTTTTATCGAATATCTCGGTTCCTGAGCGAGATAGAGCTTTGAAATTTGGTTTATAAATGCCTTCTCGAAATTCCTCAACTTTCTGTATCCCCGGATATATTCTACGGCTGTTCATTTACGTTTTATCGAATATCTCGGTTCCTGAGCGAGATAGAGCTTTGAAATTTGGTTTATAAATGCCTTCTCGAAATTCCTCAACTTTCTGTATCCCCGGATATATTCTACGGCTGTTCATTAACGTTTTATCGAATATATCGGTTCCTGAGCAAGATAGAGCTTTGAAATTTAGACTATAAATGCCTTCTCGAAATTCCTCAACTTTCTGTATCCCCGAAAACATTCTACGACTTTTAGATCGGCTGCAACATCAAAAAGAAAAGTGTAAATTTACGTTTTATCGAATATCTCGGTTCCTGAGCGAGATAGAGCTTTGATATTTGGTTTATAAATGCCTTCTCGAAATTCCTCAACTTTCTGTATCCCCGGATATATTCTACGACTGTTCATTTACGTTTTATCGAATATCTCGGTTCCTGAGCGAGATAGAGCTTTGAAATTTGGTTTATAAATGCCTTCTCGAAATTCCTCAACTTTCTGTATCCCCGAAAACATTCTACGACTTTTAGATCGGCTGCAACATCAAAAAGAAAAGTGTAAATTTACGTTTTATCGAATATCTCGGTTCCTGAGCGAGATAGAGCTTTGAAATTTGGTTTATAAATGCCTTCTCGAAATTCCTCAACTTTCTGTATCCCCGAAAACATTCTACGACTTTAAGATCGGCTGCAACATCAAAAAGAAAAGTGTAAATTTACGTTTTATCGAATATCTCGGTTCCTGAGCGAGATAGAGCTTTGATATTTGGTTTATAAATGCCTTCTCGAAATTCCTCAACTTTCTGTATCCCCGGATATATTCTACGGCTGTTCATTTACGTTTTATCGAATATCTCGGTTCCTGAGCGAGATAGAGCTTTGAAATTTGGTTTATAAATGCCTTCTCGAAATTCCTCAACTTTCTGTATCCCCGAAAACATTCTACGGCTGTTCATTTACGTTTTATCGAATATCTCGGTTCCTGAGCAAGATAGAGCTTTGAAATTTAGACTATAAATGCCTTCTCGAAATTCCTCAACTTTCTGTATCCCCGAAAACATTCTACGACTTTTAGATCGGCTGCAACATCAAAAAGAAAAGTGTAAATTTACGTTTTATCGAATATCTCGGTTCCTGAGCGAGATAGAGCTTTGATATTTGGTTTATAAATGCCTTCTCGAAATTCCTCAACTTTCTGTATCCCCGGATATATTCTACGACTGTTCATTTACGTTTTATCGAATATCTCGGTTCCTGAGCGAGATAGAGCTTTGAAATTTGGTTTATAAATGCCTTCTCGAAATTCCTCAACTTTCTGTATCCCCGGATATATTCTACGGCTGTTCATTTACGTTTTATCGAATATCTCGGTTCCTGAGCGAGATAGAGCTTTGAAATTTGGTTTATAAATGCCTTCTCGAAATTCCTCAACTTTCTGTATCCCCGAAAACATTCTACGACTTTTAGATCGGCTGCAACATCAAAAAGAAAAGTGTAAATTTACGTTTTATCGAATATCTCGGTTCCTGAGCGAGATAGAGCTTTGATATTTGGTTTATAAATGCCTTCTCGAAATTCCTCAACTTTCTGTATCCCCGGATATATTCTACGGCTGTTCATTTACGTTTTATCGAATATCTCGGTTCCTGAGCAAGATAGAGCTTTGAAATTTAGACTATAAATGCCTTCTCGAAATTCCTCAACTTTCTGTATCCCCGAAAACATTCTACGACTTTTAGATCGGCTGCAACATCAAAAAGAAAAGTGTAAATTTACGTTTTATCGAATATCTCGGTTCCTGAGCGAGATAGAGCTTTGATATTTGGTTTATAAATGCCTTCTCGAAATTCCTCAACTTTCTGTATCCCCGAAAACATTCTACGACTTTTAGATCGGCTGCAACATCAAAAAGAAAAGTGTAAATTTACGTTTTATCGAATATCTCGGTTCCTGAGCGAGATAGAGCTTTGATATTTGGTTTATAAATGCCTTCTCGAAATTCCTCAACTTTCTGTATCCCCGGATATATTCTACGGCTGTTCATTTACGTTTTATCGAATATCTCGGTTCCTGAGCAAGATAGAGCTTTGAAATTTAGACTATAAATGCCTTCTCGAAATTCCTCAACTTTCTGTATCCCCGAAAACATTCTACGACTTTTAGATCGGCTGCAACATCAAAAAGAAAAGTGTAAATTTACGTTTTATCGAATATCTCGGTTCCTGAGCGAGATAGAGCTTTGATATTTGGTTTATAAATGCCTTCTCGAAATGCCTCAACTTTCTGTATCCCCGGATATATTCTACGACTGTTCATTTACGTTTTTTCGAATATCTCGGTTCCTGAGCGAGATAGAGCTTTGAAATTTGGTTTATAAATGCCTTCTCGAAATTCCTCAACTTTCTGTATCCCCGGATATATTCTACGGCTGTTCATTTACGTTTTATCGAATATCTCGGTTCCTGAGCGAGATAGAGCTTTGAAATTTGGTTTATAAATGCCTTCTCAAAATTCCTCAACTTTCTGTATCCCCGAAAACATTCTACGACTTTTAGATCGGCTGCAACATCAAAAAGAAAAGTGTAAATTTACGTTTTATCGAATATCTCGGTTCCTGAGCGAGATAGAGCTTTGAAATTTGGTTTATAAATGCCTTCTCCAAATTCCTCAACTTTCTGTATCCCCGAAAACATTCTACGACTTTTAGATCGGCTGCAACATCAAAAAGAAAAGTGTAAATTTACGTTTTATCGAATATCTCGGTTCCTGAGCGAGATAGAGCTTTGAAATTTGGTTTATAAATGCCTTCTCGAAATTCCTCAACTTTCTGTATCCCCGGATATATTCTACGGCTGTTCATTTACGTTTTATCGAATATCTCGGTTCCTGAGCGAGATAGAGCTTTGAAATTTGGTTTATAAATGCCTTCTCGAAATTCCTCAACTTTCTGTATCCCCGGATATATTCTACGGCTGTTCATTTACGTTTTATCGAATATCTCGGTTCCTGAGCAAGATAGAGCTTTGAAATTTGGTTTATAAATGCCTTCTCGAAATTCCTCAACTTTCTGTATTCCCGGATATATTCTACGGCTGTTCATTAACGTTTTATCGAATATCTCGGTTCCTGAGCAAGATAGAGCTTTGAAATTCAGACTATAAATGCCTTCTCGAAATTCCTCAACTTTCTGTATCCCCGAAAACATTCTACGACTTTTAGATAGGCTGCAACATCAAAAAGAAAAGTGTAAATTTACGTTTTATCGAATATCTCGGTTCCTGAGCGAGATAGAGCTTTGATATTTGGTTTATAAATGCCTTCTCGAAATTCCTCAACTTTCTGTATCCCCGAAAACATTCTACGACTTTTAGATCGGCTGCAACATCAAAAAGAAAAGTGTAAATTTACGTTTTATCGAATATCTCGGTTCCTGAGCGAGATAGAGCTTTGAAATTTGGTTTATAAATGCCTTCTCCAAATTCCTCAACTTTCTGTATCCCCGAAAACATTCTACGACTTTTAGATCGGCTGCAACATCAAAAAGAAAAGTGTAAATTTACGTTTTATCGAATATCTCGGTTCCTGAGCGAGATAGAGCTTTGAAATTTGGTTTATAAATGCCTTCTCGAAATTCCTCAACTTTCTGTATCCCCGGATATATTCTACGGCTGTTCATTTACGTTTTATCGAATATCTCGGTTCCTGAGCGAGATAGAGCTTTGAAATTTGGTTTATAAATGCCTTCTCGAAATTCCTCAACTTTCTGTATCCCCGGATATATTCTACGGCTGTTCATTTACGTTTTATCGAATATCTCGGTTCCTGAGCAAGATAGAGCTTTGAAATTTGGTTTATAAATGCCTTCTCGAAATTCCTCAACTTTCTGGTTTCCCGGATATATTCTACGGCTGTTCATTAACGTTTTATCGAATATCTCGGTTCCTGAGCAAGATAGAGCTTTGAAATTTAGACTATAAATGCCTTCTCGAAATTCCTCAACTTTCTGTATCCCCGAAAACATTCTACGACTTTTAGATCGGCTGCAACATCAAAAAGAAAAGTGTAAATTTACGTTTTATCGAATATCTCGGTTCCTGAGCGAGATAGAGCTTTGATATTTGGTTTATAAATGCCTTCTCGAAATTCCTCAACTTTCTGTATCCCCGGATATATTCTACGACTGTTCATTTACGTTTTATCGAATATCTCGGTTCCTGAGCGAGATAGAGCTTTGAAATTTGGTTTATAAATGCCTTCTCGAAATTCCTCAACTTTCTGTATCCCCGGATATATTCTACGGCTGTTCATTTACGTTTTATCGAATATCTCGGTTACTGAGCGAGATAGAGCTTTGAAATTTGGTTTATAAATGCCTTCTCGAAATTCCTCAACTTTCTGTATCCCCGAAAACATTCTACGACTGTTCATTAACGTTTTATCGAATATCTCGGTTCCTGAGCAAGATAGAGCTTTGAAATTTAGACTATAAATGCCTTCTCGAAATTCCTCAACTTTCTGTATCCCCGAAAACATTCTACGACTTTTAGATCGGCTGCAACATCAAAAAGAAAAGTGTAAATTTACGTTTTATCGAATATCTCGGTTCCTGAGCGAGATAGAGCTTTGATATTTGGTTTATAAATGCCTTCTCGAAATTCCTCAACTTTCTGTATCCCCGGATATATTCTACGACTGTTCATTTACGTTTTATCGAATATCTCGGTTCCTGAGCGAGATAGAGCTTTGAAATTTGGTTTATAAATGCCTTCTCGAAATTCCTCAACTTTCTGTATCCCCGGATATATTCTACGGCTGTTCATTTACGTTTTATCGAATATCTCGGTTCCTGAGCGAGATAGAGCTTTGAAATTTGGTTTATAAATGCCTTCTCGAAATTCCTCAACTTTCTGTATCCCCGAAAACATTCTACGACTTTTAGATCGGCTGCAACATCAAAAAGAAAAGTGTAAATTTACGTTTTATCGAATATCTCGGTTCCTGAGCGAGATAGAGCTTTGATATTTGGTTTATAAATGCCTTCTCGAAATTCCTCAACTTTCTGTATCCCCGGATATATTCTACGACTGTTCATTTACGTTTTATCGAATATCTCGGTTCCTGAGCGAGATAGAGCTTTGAAATTTGGTTTATAAATGCCTTCTCGAAATTCCTCAACTTTCTGTATCCCCGGATATATTCTACGGCTGTTCATTTACGTTTTATCGAATATCTCGGTTCCTGAGCAAGATAGAGCTTTGAAATTTAGACTATAAATGCCTTCTCGAAATTCCTCAACTTTCTGTATCCCCGAAAACATTCTACGACTTTTAGATCGGCTGCAACATCAAAAAGAAAAGTGTAAATTTACGTTTTATCGAATATCTCGGTTCCTGAGCGAGATAGAGCTTTGATATTTGGTTTATAAATGCCTTCTCGAAATTCCTCAACTTTCTGTATCCCCGGATATATTCTACGGCTGTTCATTTACGTTTTATCGAATATCTCGGTTCCTGAGCAAGATAGAGCTTTGAAATTGAGACTATAAATGCCTTCTCGAAATTCCTCAACTTTCTGTATCCCCGAAAACATTCTACGACTTTTAGATCGGCTGCAACATCAAAAAGAAAAGTGTAAATTTACGTTTTATCGAATATCTCGGTTCCTGAACGAGATAGAGCTTTGATATTTGGTTTATAAATGCCTTCTCGAAATTCCTCAACTTTCTGTATCCCCGGATATATTCTACGACTGTTCATTTACGTTTTATCGAATATCTCGGTTCCTGAGCGAGATAGAGCTTTGAAATTTGGTTTATAAATGCCTTCTCGAAATTCCTCAACTTTCTGTATCCCCGAAAACATTCTACGACTTTTAGATCGGCTGCAACATCAAAAAGAAAAGTGTAAATTTACGTTTTATCGAATATCTCGGTTCCTGAGCGAGATAGAGCTTTGAAATTTGGTTTATAAATGCCTTCTCGAAATTCCTCAACTTTCTGTATCCCCGGATATATTCTACGGCTGTTCATTTACGTTTTATCGAATATCTCGGTTCCTGAGCAAGATAGAGCTTTGAAATTTAGACTATAAATGCCTTCTCGAAATTCCTCAACTTTCTGTATCCCCGAAAACATTCTACGACTTTTAGATCGGCTGCAACATCAAAAAGAAAAGTGTAAATTTACGTTTTATCGAATATCTCGGTTCCTGAGCGAGATAGAGCTTTGATATTTGGTTTATAAATGCCTTCTCGAAATTCCTCAACTTTCTGTATCCCCGGATATATTCTACGACTGTTCATTTACGTTTTATCGAATATCTCGGTTCCTGAGCGAGATAGAGCTTTGAAATTTGGTTTATAAATGCCTTCTCGAAATTCCTCAACTTTCTGTATCCCCGAAAACATTCTACGACTTTTAGATCGGCTGCAACATCAAAAAGAAAAGTGTAAATTTACGTTTTATCGAATATCTCGGTTCCTGAGCGAGATAGAGCTTTGATATTTGGTTTATAAATGCCTTCTCGAAATTCCTCAACTTTCTGTATCCCCGGATATATTCTACGGCTGTTCATTTACGTTTTATCGAATATCTCGGTTCCTGAGCAAGATAGAGCTTTGAAATTTAGACTATAAATGCCTTCTCGAAATTCCTCAACTTTCTGTATCCCCGAAAACATTCTACGACTTTTAGATCGGCTGCAACATCAAAAAGAAAAGTGTAAATTTACGTTTTATCGAATATCTCGGTTCCTGAGCGAGATAGAGCTTTGATATTTGGTTTATAAATGCCTTCTCGAAATTCCTCAACTTTCTGTATCCCCGGATATATTCTACGGCTGTTCATTTACGTTTTATCGAATATCTCGGTTCCTGAGCAAGATAGAGCTTTGAAATTTAGACTATAAATGCCTTCTCGAAATTCCTCAACTTTCTGTATCCCCGAAAACATTCTACGACTTTTAGATCGGCTGCAACATCAAAAAGAAAAGTGTAAATTTACGTTTTATCGAATATCTCGGTTCCTGAACGAGATAGAGCTTTGATATTTGGTTTATAAATGCCTTCTCGAAATTCCTCAACTTTCTGTATCCCCGGATATATTCTACGACTGTTCATTTACGTTTTATCGAATATCTCGGTTCCTGAGCGAGATAGAGCTTTGAAATTTGGTTTATAAATGCCTTCTCGAAATTCCTCAACTTTCTGTATCCCCGAAAACATTCTACGACTTTTAGATCGGCTGCAACATCAAAAAGAAAAGTGTAAATTTACGTTTTATCGAATATCTCGGTTCCTGAGCGAGATAGAGCTTTGATATTTGGTTTATAAATGCCTTCTCGAAATTCCTCAACTTTCTGTATCCCCGGATATATTCTACGGCTGTTCATTTACGTTTTATCGAATATCTCGGTTCCTGAGCAAGATAGAGCTTTGAAATTTAGACTATAAATGCCTTCTCGAAATTCCTCAACTTTCTGTATCCCCGAAAACATTCTACGACTTTTAGATCGGCTGCAACATCAAAAAGAAAAGTGTAAATTTACGTTTTATCGAATATCTCGGTTCCTGAGCGAGATAGAGCTTTGATATTTGGTTTATAAATGCCTTCTCGAAATTCCTCAACTTTCTGTATCCCCGGATATATTCTACGACTGTTCATTTACGTTTTATCGAATATCTCGGTTCCTGAGCAAGATAGAGCTTTGAAATTTGGACTATAAATGCCTTCTCGGAATTCCTCAACTTTCTGTATCCCCGAAAACATTCTACGACTTTTAGATCGGCTGCAACATCAAAAAGAAAAGTGTAAATTTACGTTTTATCGAATATCTCGGTTCCTGAGCGAGATAGAGCTTTGATATTTGGTTTATAAATGCCTTCTCGAAATTCCTCAACTTTCTGTATCCCCGGATATATTCTACGACTGTTCATTTACGTTTTTTCGAATATCTCGGTTCCTGAGCGAGATAGAGCTTTGAAATTTGGTTTATAAATGCCTTCTCGAAATTCCTCAACTTTCTGTATCCCCGGATATATTCTACGGCTGTTCATTTACGTTTTATCGAATATCTCGGTTCCTGAGCAAGATAGAGCTTTGAAATTTAGACTATAAATGCCTTCTCAAAATTCCTCAACTTTCTGTATCCCCGAAAACATTCTACGACTTTTAGATCGGCTGCAACATCAAAAAGAAAAGTGTAAATTTACGTTTTATCGAATATCTCGGTTCCTGAGCGAGATAGAGCTTTGAAATTTGGTTTATAAATGCCTTCTCCAAATTCCTCAACTTTCTGTATCTCCGAAAACATTCTACGACTTTTAGATCGGCTGCAACATCAAAAAGAAAAGTGTAAATTTACGTTTTATCGAATATCTCGGTTCCTGAGCGAGATAGAGCTTTGAAATTTGGTTTATAAATGCCTTCTCGAAATTCCTCAACTTTCTGTATCCCCGGATATATTCTACGGCTGTTCATTTACGTTTTATCGAATATCTCGGTTCCTGAGCGAGATAGAGCTTTGAAATTTGGTTTATAAATGCCTTCTCGAAATTCCTCAACTTTCTGTATCCCCGGATATATTCTACGGCTGTTCATTAACGTTTTATCGAATATCTCGGTTCCTGAGCAAGATAGAGCTTTGAAATTTAGACTATAAATGCCTTCTCGAAATTCCTCAACTTTCTGTATCCCCGAAAACATTCTACGACTTTTAGATCGGCTGCAACATCAAAAAGAAAAGTGTAAATTTACGTTTTATCGAATATCTCGGTTCCTGAGCGAGATAGAGCTTTGATATTTGGTTTATAAATGCCTTCTCGAAATTCCTCAACTTTCTGTATCCCCGGATATATTCTACGACTGTTCATTTACGTTTTATCGAATATCTCGGTTCCTGAGCGAGATAGAGCTTTGAAATTTGGTTTATAAATGCCTTCTCGAAATTCCTCAACTTTCTGTATCCCCGGATATATTCAACGGCTGTTCATTTACGTTTTATCGAATATCTCGGTTCCTGAGCGAGATAGAGCTTTGAAATTTGGTTTATAAATGCCTTCTCGAAATTCCTCAACTTTCTGTATCCCCGGATATATTCTACGGCTGTTCATTTACGTTTTATCGAATATCTCGGTTCCTGAGCAAGATAGAGCTTTGAAATTTAGACTATAAATGCCTTCTCGAAATTCCTCAACTTTCTGTATCCCCGGATATATTCTACGACTTTTAGATCGGCTGCAACATCAAAAAGAAAAGTGTAAATTTACGTTTTATCGAATATCTCGGTTCCTGAGCGAGATAGAGCTTTGATATTTCGAAATTCCTCAACTTTCTGTATCCCCGGATATATTCTACGACTGTTCATTTACGTTTTATCGAATATCTCGGTTCCTGAGCAAGATAGAGCTTTGAAATTTGGTTTATAAATGCCTTCTCGAAATTCCTCAACTTTCTGTATCCCCGAAAACATTCTACGACTTTTAGATCGGCTGCAACATCAAAAAGAAAAGTGTAAATTTACGTTTTATCGAATATCTCGGTTCCTGAGCGAGATAGAGCTTTGATATTTGGTTTATAAATGCCTTCTCGAAATTCCTCAACTTTCTGTATCCCCGGATATATTCTACGACTGTTCATTTACGTTTTATCGAATATCTCGGTTCCTGAGCGAGATAGAGCTTTGAAATTTGGTTTATAAATGCCTTCTCGAAATTCCTCAACTTTCTGTATCCCCGGATATATTCTACGGCTGTTCATTTACGTTTTATCGAATATCTCGGTTCCTGAGCGAGATAGAGCTTTGATATTTGGTTTATAAATGCCTTCTCGAAATTCCTCAACTTTCTGTATCCCCGGATATATTCTACGGCTGTTCATTAACGTTTTATCGAATATCTCGGTTCCTGAGCGAGATAGAGCTTTGAAATTTGGTTTATAAATGCCTTCTCGAAATTCCTCAACTTTCTGTATCCCCGGATATATTCTACGACTGTTCATTTACGTTTTATCGAATATCTCGGTTCCTGAGCGAGATAGAGCCTTGAAATTTAGTTTATAAATGCCTTCTCGAAATTCCTCAACTTTCTGTATCCCCGGATATATTCTACGGCTGTTCATTTACGTTTTATCGAATATCTCGGTTCCTGAGCGAGATAGAGCTTTGAAATTTGGTTTATAAATGCCTTCTCGAAATTCCTCAACTTTCTGTATCCCCGGATATATTCTACGGCTGTTCATTTACGTTTTATCGAATATCTCGGTTCCTGAGCGAGATAGAGCTTTGATATTTGGTTTATAAATGCCTTCTCGAAATTCCTCAACTTTCTGTATCCCCGGATATATTCTACGGCTGTTCATTAACGTTTTATCGAATATCTCGGTTCCTGAGCGAGATAGAGCTTTGAAATTTGGTTTATAAATGCCTTCTCGAAATTCCTCAACTTTCTGTATCCCCGGATATATTCTACGACTGTTCATTTACGTTTTATCGAATATCTCGGTTCCTGAGCGAGATAGAGCCTTGAAATTTAGTTTATAAATGCCTTCTCGAAATTCCTCAACTTTCTGTATCCCCGGATATATTCTACGGCTGTTCATTTACGTTTTATCGAATATCTCGGTTCCTGAGCGAGATAGAGCTTTGAAATTTGGTTTATAAATGCCTTCTCGAAATTCCTCAACTTTCTGTATCCCCGGATATATTCTACGACTGTTCATTTACGTTTTATCGAATATCTCGGTTCCTGAGCAAGATAGAGCTTTGAAATTCCTCAACTTTCTGTATCCCCGAAAACATTCTACGACTTTTAGATCGGCTGCAACATCAAAAAGAAAAGTGTAAATTTACGTTTTATCGAATATCTCGGTTCCTGAGCGAGATAGAGCTTTGATATTTGGTTTATAAATGCCTTCTCGAAATTCCTCAACTTTCTGTATCCCCGGATATATTCTACGACTGTTCATTTACGTTTTATCGAATATCTCGGTTCCTGAGCGAGATAGAGCTTTGAAATTTGGTTTATAAATGCCTTCTCGAAATTCCTCAACTTTCTGTATCCCCGGATATATTCTACGGCTGTTCATTTACGTTTTATCGAATATCTCGGTTCCTGAGCGAGATAGAGCTTTGATATTTGGTTTATAAATGCCTTCTCGAAATTCCTCAACTTTCTGTATCCCCGGATATATTCTACGGCTGTTCATTAACGTTTTATCGAATATCTCGGTTCCTGAGCGAGATAGAGCTTTGAAATTTGGTTTATAAATGCCTTCTCGAAATTCCTCAACTTTCTGTATCCCCGGATATATTCTACGACTGTTCATTTACGTTTTATCGAATATCTCGGTTCCTGAGCGAGATAGAGCCTTGAAATTTAGTTTATAAATGCCTTCTCGAAATTCCTCAACTTTCTGTATCCCCGGATATATTCTACGACTGTTCATTTACGTTTTATCGAATATCTCGGTTCCTGAGCGAGATAGAGCTTTGAAATTTGGTTTATAAATGCCTTCTCGAAATTCCTCAACTTTCTGTATCCCCGGATATATTCTACGGCTGTTCATTAACGTTTTATCGAATATCTCGGTTCCTGAGCGAGATAGAGCTTTGAAATTTGGTTTATAAATGCCTTCTCGAAATTCCTCAACTTTCTGTATCCCCGGATATATTCTACGGCTGTTCATTAACGTTTTATCGAATATCTCGGTTCCTGAGCGAGATAGAGCTTTGAAATTTGGTTTATAAATGCCTTTTCGAAATTCCTCAACTTTCTGTATCCCCGGATATATTCTACGACTGTTCATTTACGTTTTATCGAATATCTCGGTTCCTGAGCGAGATAGAGCCTTGAAATTTAGTTTATAAATGCCTTCTCGAAATTCCTCAACTTTCTGTATCCCCGAAAACATTCTACGACTGTTCATTAACGTTTTATCGAATATCTCGGTTCCTGAGCAAGATAGAGCTTTGAAATTTAGACTATAAATGCCTTCTCGAAATTCCTCAACTTTCTGTATCCCCGAAAACATTCTACGACTTTTAGATCGGCTGCAACATCAAAAAGAAAAGTGTAAATTTACGTTTTATCGAATATCTCGGTTCCTGAGCGAGATAGAGCTTTGATATTTGGTTTATAAATGCCTTCTCGAAATTCCTCAACTTTCTGTATCCCCGGATATATTCTACGACTGTTCATTTACGTTTTATCGAATATCTCGGTTCCTGAGCGAGATAGAGCTTTGAAATTTGGTTTATAAATGCCTTCTCGAAATTCCTCAACTTTCTGTATCCCCGGATATATTCTACGGCTGTTCATTAACGTTTTATCGAATATCTCGGTTCCTGAGCAAGATAGAGCTTTGAAATTTAGACTATAAATGCCTTCTCGAAATTCCTCAACTTTCTGTATCCCCGAAAACATTCTACGACTTTTAGATCGGCTGCAACATCAAAAAGAAAAGTGTAAATTTACGTTTTATCGAATATCTCGGTTCCTGAGCGAGATAGAGCTTTGATATTTGGTTTATAAATGCCTTCTCGAAATTCCTCAACTTTCTGTATCCCCGGATATATTCTACGACTGTTCATTTACGTTTTATCGAATATCTCGGTTCCTGAGCGAGATAGAGCTTTGAAATTTGGTTTATAAATGCCTTCTCGAAATTCCTCAACTTTCTGTATCCCCGGATATATTCTACGGCTGTTCATTTACGTTTTATCGAATATCTCGGTTCCTGAGCAAGATAGAGCTTTGAAATTTAGACTATAAATGCCTTCTCGAAATTCCTCAACTTTCTGTATCCCCGAAAACATTCTACGACTTTTAGATCGGCTGCAACATCAAAAAGAAAAGTGTAAATTTACGTTTTATCGAATATCTCGGTTCCTGAGCGAGATAGAGCTTTGATATTTGGTTTATAAATGCCTTCTCGAAATTCCTCAACTTTCTGTATCCCCGGATATATTCTACGACTGTTCATTTACGTTTTATCGAATATCTCGGTTCCTGAGCAAGATAGAGCTTTGAAATTTAGACTATAAATGCCTTCTCGAAATTCCTCAACTTTCTGTATCCCCGAAAACATTCTACGACTTTTAGATCGGCTGCAACATCAAAAAGAAAAGTGTAAATTTACGTTTTATCGAATATCTCGGTTCCTGAGCGAGATAGAGCTTTGATATTTGGTTTATAAATGCCTTCTCGAAATTCCTCAACTTTCTGTATCCCCGGATATATTCTACGACTGTTCATTTACGTTTTATCGAATATCTCGGTTCCTGAGCGAGATAGAGCTTTGAAATTTGGTTTATAAATGCCTTCTCGAAATTCCTCAACTTTCTGTATCCCCGGATATATTCTACGGCTGTTCATTTACGTTTTATCGAATATCTCGGTTCCTGAGCGAGATAGAGCTTTGATATTTGGTTTATAAATGCCTTCTCGAAATTCCTCAACTTTCTGTATCCCCGGATATATTCTACGGCTGTTCATTAACGTTTTATCGAATATCTCGGTTCCTGAGCGAGATAGAGCTTTGAAATTTGGTTTATAAATGCCTTCTCGAAATTCCTCAACTTTCTGTATCCCCGGATATATTCTACGACTGTTCATTTACGTTTTATCGAATATCTCGGTTCCTGAGCGAGATAGAGCTTTGAAATTTGGTTTATAAATGCCTTCTCGAAATTCCTCAACTTTCTGTATCCCCGGATATATTCTACGGCTGTTCATTTACGTTTTATCGAATATCTCGGTTCCTGAGCGAGATAGAGCTTTGATATTTGGTTTATAAATGCCTTCTCGAAATTCCTCAACTTTCTGTATCCCCGGATATATTCTACGGCTGTTCATTAACGTTTTATCGAATATCTCGGTTCCTGAGCGAGATAGAGCTTTGAAATTTGGTTTATAAATGCCTTCTCGAAATTCCTCAACTTTCTGTATCCCCGGATATATTCTACGACTGTTCATTTACGTTTTATCGAATATCTCGGTTCCTGAGCGAGATAGAGCCTTGAAATTTAGTTTATAAATGCCTTCTCGAAATTCCTCAACTTTCTGTATCCCCGGATATATTCTACGGCTGTTCATTTACGTTTTATCGAATATCTCGGTTCCTGAGCGAGATAGAGCTTTGAAATTTGGTTTATAAATGCCTTCTCGAAATTCCTCAACTTTCTGTATCCCCGGATATATTCTACGACTGTTCATTTACGTTTTATCGAATATCTCGGTTCCTGAGCAAGATAGAGCTTTGAAATTTAGACTATAAATGCCTTCTCGAAATTCCTCAACTTTCTGTATCCCCGAAAACATTCTACGACTTTTAGATCGGCTGCAACATCAAAAAGAAAAGTGTAAATTTACGTTTTATCGAATATCTCGGTTCCTGAGCGAGATAGAGCTTTGATATTTGGTTTATAAATGCCTTCTCGAAATTCCTCAACTTTCTGTATCCCCGGATATATTCTACGACTGTTCATTTACGTTTTATCGAATATCTCGGTTCCTGAGCGAGATAGAGCTTTGAAATTTGGTTTATAAATGCCTTCTCGAAATTCCTCAACTTTCTGTATCCCCGGATATATTCTACGGCTGTTCATTTACGTTTTATCGAATATCTCGGTTCCTGAGCGAGATAGAGCTTTGATATTTGGTTTATAAATGCCTTCTCGAAATTCCTCAACTTTCTGTATCCCCGGATATATTCTACGGCTGTTCATTAACGTTTTATCGAATATCTCGGTTCCTGAGCGAGATAGAGCTTTGAAATTTGGTTTATAAATGCCTTCTCGAAATTCCTCAACTTTCTGTATCCCCGGATATATTCTACGACTGTTCATTTACGTTTTATCGAATATCTCGGTTCCTGAGCGAGATAGAGCCTTGAAATTTAGTTTATAAATGCCTTCTCGAAATTCCTCAACTTTCTGTATCCCCGGATATATTCTACGGCTGTTCATTTACGTTTTATCGAATATCTCGGTTCCTGAGCGAGATAGAGCTTTGAAATTTGGTTTATAAATGCCTTCTCGAAATTCCTCAACTTTCTGTATCCCCGGATATATTCTACGGCTGTTCATTAACGTTTTATCGAATATCTCGGTTCCTGAGCGAGATAGAGCTTTGAAATTTGGTTTATAAATGCCTTTTCGAAATTCCTCAACTTTCTGTATCCCCGGATATATTCTACGACTGTTCATTTACGTTTTATCGAATATCTCGGTTCCTGAGCAAGATAGAGCTTTGAAATTTAGACTATAAATGCCTTCTCGAAATTCCTCAACTTTCTGTATCCCCGAAAACATTCTACGACTTTTAGATCGGCTGCAACATCAAAAAGAAAAGTGTAAATTTACGTTTTATCGAATATCTCGGTTCCTGAGCGAGATAGAGCTTTGATATTTGGTTTATAAATGCCTTCTCGAAATTCCTCAACTTTCTGTATCCCCGGATATATTCTACGACTGTTCATTTACGTTTTATCGAATATCTCGGTTCCTGAGCGAGATAGAGCTTTGAAATTTGGTTTATAAATGCCTTCTCGAAATTCCTCAACTTTCTGTATCCCCGGATATATTCTACGGCTGTTCATTAACGTTTTATCGAATATCTCGGTTCCTGAGCGAGATAGAGCTTTGAAATTTGGTTTATAAATGCCTTCTCGAAATTCCTCAACTTTCTGTATCCCCGAAAACATTCTACGACTTTTAGATCGGCTGCAACATCAAAAAGAAAAGTGTAAATTTACGTTTTATCGAATATCTCGGTTCCTGAGCGAGATAGAGCTTTGATATTTGGTTTATAAATGCCTTCTCGAAATTCCTCAACTTTCTGTATCCCCGGATATATTCTACGACTGTTCATTTACGTTTTATCGAATATCTCGGTTCCTGAGCAAGATAGAGCTTTGAAATTTAGACTATAAATGCCTTCTCGAAATTCCTCAACTTTCTGTATCCCCGAAAACATTCTACGACTTTTAGATCGGCTGCAACATCAAAAAGAAAAGTGTAAATTTACGTTTTATCGAATATCTCGGTTCCTGAGCGAGATAGAGCTTTGATATTTGGTTTATAAATGCCTTCTCGAAATTCCTCAACTTTCTGTATCCCCGGATATATTCTACGACTGTTCATTTACGTTTTATCGAATATCTCGGTTCCTGAGCGAGATAGAGCTTTGAAATTTAGACTATAAATGCCTTCTCGAAATTCCTCAACTTTCTGTATCCCCGGATATATTCTACGGCTGTTCATTTACGTTTTATCGAATATCTCGGTTCCTGAGCGAGATAGAGCTTTGATATTTGGTTTATAAATGCCTTCTCGAAATTCCTCAACTTTCTGTATCCCCGGATATATTCTACGGCTGTTCATTAACGTTTTATCGAATATCTCGGTTCCTGAGCGAGATAGAGCTTTGAAATTTGGTTTATAAATGCCTTCTCGAAATTCCTCAACTTTCTGTATCCCCGGATATATTCTACGACTGTTCATTTACGTTTTATCGAATATCTCGGTTCCTGAGCGAGATAGAGCCTTGAAATTTAGTTTATAAATGCCTTCTCGAAATTCCTCAACTTTCTGTATCCCCGGATATATTCTACGGCTGTTCATTTACGTTTTATCGAATATCTCGGTTCCTGAGCGAGATAGAGCTTTGAAATTTAGACTATAAATGCCTTCTCGAAATTCCTCAACTTTCTGTATCCCCGGATATATTCTACGGCTGTTCATTTACGTTTTATCGAATATCTCGGTTCCTGAGCGAGATAGAGCTTTGAAATTTGGTTTATAAATGCCTTCTCGAAATTCCTCAACTTTCTGTATCCCCGGATATATTCTACGACTGTTCATTTACGTTTTATCGAATATCTCGGTTCCTGAGCGAGATAGAGCCTTGAAATTTAGTTTATAAATGCCTTCTCGAAATTCCTCAACTTTCTGTATCCCCGGATATATTCTACGGCTGTTCATTTACGTTTTATCGAATATCTCGGTTCCTGAGCGAGATAGAGCCTTGAAATTTAGTTTATAAATGCCTTCTCGAAATTCCTCAACTTTCTGTATCCCCGGATATATTCTACGGCTGTTCATTTACGTTTTATTGAATATCTCGGTTCCTGAGCGAGATAGAGCTTTGAAATTTGGTTTATAAATGCCTTCTCGAAATTCCTCAACTTTCTGTATCCCCGGATATATTCTACGGCTGTTCATTTACGTTTTATCGAATATCTCGGTTCCTGAGCAAGATAGAGCTTTGAAATTTAGTTTATAAATGCCTTCTCGAAATTCCTCAACTTTCTGTATCCCCGGATATATTCTACGGCTGTTCATTTACGTTTTATCGAATATCTCGGTTCCTGAGCGAGATAGAGCTTTGAAATTTAGACTATAAATGCCTTCTCGAAATTCCTCAACTTTCTGTATCCCCGGATATATTCTACGGCTGTTCATTTACGTTTTATCGAATATCTCGGTTCCTGAGCGAGATAGAGCTTTGAAATTTGGTTTATAAATGCCTTCTCGAAATTCCTCAACTTTCTGTATCCCCGGATATATTCTACGACTGTTCATTTACGTTTTATCGAATATCTCGGTTCCTGAGCGAGATAGAGCTTTGAAATTTGGTTTATAAATGCCTTCTCGAAATTCCTCAACTTTCTGTATCCCCGGATATATTCTACGGCTGTTCATTTACGTTTTATCGAATATCTCGGTTCCTGAGCAAGATAGAGCTTTGAAATTTAGTTTATAAATGCCTTCTCGAAATTCCTCAACTTTCTGTATCCCCGGATATATTCTACGGCTGTTCATTTACGTTTTATCGAATATCTCGGTTCCTGAGCGAGATAGAGCTTTGAAATTTAGACTATAAATGCCTTCTCGAAATTCCTCAACTTTCTGTATCCCCGGATATATTCTACGGCTGTTCATTTACGTTTTATCGAATATCTCGGTTCCTGAGCGAGATAGAGCTTTGAAATTTGGTTTATAAATGCCTTCTCGAAATTCCTCAACTTTCTGTATCCCCGGATATATTCTACGACTGTTCATTTACGTTTTATCGAATATCTCGGTTCCTGAGCGAAATAGAGCCTTGAAATTTAGTTTATAAATGCCTTCTCGAAATTCCTCAACTTTCTGTATCCCCGGATATATTCTACGGCTGTTCATTTACGTTTTATCGAATATCTCGGTTCCTGAGCGAGATAGAGCTTTGAAATTTAGACTATAAATGCCTTCTCGAAATTCCTCAACTTTCTGTCTCCCCGGATATATTCTACGGCTGTTCATTTACGTTTTATCGAATATCTCGGTTCCTGAGCGAGATAGAGCTTTGAAATTTGGTTTATAAATGCCTTCTCGAAATTCCTCAACTTTCTGTATCCCCGGATATATTCTACGACTGTTCATTTACGTTTTATCGAATATCTCGGTTCCTGAGCGAGATAGAGCCTTGAAATTTAGTTTATAAATGCCTTCTCGAAATTCCTCAACTTTCTGTATCCCCGGATATATTCTACGGCTGTTAATTTACGTTTTATCGAATATCTCGGTTCCTGAGCGAGATAGAGCCTTGAAATTTAGTTTATAAATGCCTTCTCGAAATTCCTCAACTTTCTGTATCCCCGGATATATTCTACGGCTGTTCATTTACGTTTTATCGAATATCTCGGTTCCTGAGCGAGATAGAGCCTTGAAATTTAGTTTATAAATGCCTTCTCGAAATTCCTAAACTTTCTGTATCCCCGGATATATTCTACGACTGTTCATTTACGTTTTATTGAATATCTCGGTTCCTGAGCGAGATAGAGCTTTGAAATTTGGTTTATAAATGCCTTCTCGAAATTCCTCAACTTTCTGTATCCCCGGATATATTCTACGGCTGTTCATTTACGTTTTATCGAATATCTCGGTTCCTGAGCAAGATAGAGCTTTGAAATTTAGTTTATAAATGCCTTCTCGAAATTCCTCAACTTTCTGTATCCCCGCATATATTCTACGGCTGTTCATTTACGTTTTATCGAATATCTCGGTTCCTGAGCGAGATAGAGCTTTGAAATTTGGTTTATAAATGCCTTCTCGAAATTCCTCAACTTTCTGTATCCCCGGATATATTCTACGGCTGTTCATTTACGTTTTATCGAATATCTCGGTTCCTGAGCGAGATAGAGCTTTGAAATTTGGTTTATAAATGCCTTCTCGAAATTCCTCAACTTTCTGTATCCCCGGATATATTCTACGGCTGTTCATTTACGTTTTATCGAATATCTCGGTTCCTGAGCGAGATAGAGCTTTGAAATTTGGTTTATAAATGCCTTCTCGAAATTCCTCAACTTTCTGTATCCCCGGATATATTCTACGGCTGTTCATTTACGTTTTATCGAATATCTCGGTTCCTGAGCGAGATAGAGCTTTGATATTTGGTTTATAAATGCCTTCTCGAAATTCCTCAACTTTCTGTATCCCCGGATATATTCTACGGCTGTTCATTTACGTTTTATCGAATATCTCGGTTCCTGAGCGAGATAGAGCTTTGAAATTTGGTTTATAAATGCCTTCTCGAAATTCCTCAACTTTCTGTATCCCCGGATATATTCTACGGCTGTTCATTTACGTTTTATCGAATATCTCGGTTCCTGAGCGAGATAGAGCTTTGAAATTTAGACTAGAAATGCCTTCTCGAAATTCCTCAACTTTCTGTATCCCCGGATATATTCTACGGCTGTAAATTTACGTTTTATCGAATATCTCGGTTCCTGAGCGAGATAGAGCTTTGAAATTTGGTTTATAAATGCCTTCTCGAAATTCCTCAACTTTCTGTATCCCCGGATATATTCTACGGCTGTTCATTTACGTTTTATCGAATATCTCGGTTCCTGAGCGAGATAGAGCTTTGAAATTTAGACTATAAATGCCTTCTCGAAATTCCTCAACTTTCTGTATCCCCGAAAACATTCTACGATTTTTAGATCGGCTGCAACATCAAAAAGAAAAGTGTAAATTTACGTTTTATCGAATATCTCGGTTCCTGAGCGAGATAGAGCTTTGATATTTGGCTTATAAATGCCTTCTCGAAATTCCTCAACTTTCTGTATCCCCGGATATATTCTACGACTGTTCATTTACGTTTTATCGAATATCTCGGTTCCTGAGCGAGATAGAGCTTTGAAATTTGGTTTATAAATGCCTTCTCGAAATTCCTCAACTTTCTGTATCCCCGGATATATTCTACGGCTGTTCATTTACGTTTGATCGAATATCTCGGTTCCTGAGCAAGATAGAGCTTTGAAATTTAGACTATAAATGCCTTCTCGAAATTCCTCAACTTTCTGTATCCCCGAAAACATTCTACGACTTTTAGATCGGCTGCAACATCAAAAAGAAAAGTGTAAATTTACGTTTTATCGAATATCTCGGTTCCTGAGCGAGATAGAGCTTTGATATTTGGTTTATAAATGCCTTCTCGAAATTCCTCAACTTTCTGTATCCCCGGATATATTCTACGACTGTTCATTTACGTTTTATCGAATATCTCGGTTCCTGAGCGAGATAGAGCTTTGAAATTTGGTTTATAAATGCCTTCTCGAAATTCCTCAACTTTCTGTATCCCCGGATATATTCTACGACTGTTCATTTACGTTTTATCGAATATCTCGGTTCCTGAGCGAGATAGAGCTTTGAAATTTAGACTATAAATGCCTTCTCGAAATTCCTCAACTTTCTGTATCCCCGGATATATTCTACGGCTGTTCATTTACGTTTTATCGAATATCTCGGTTCCTGAGCGAGATAGAGCTTTGAAATTTGGTTTATAAATGCCTTCTCGAAATTCCTCAACTTTCTGTATCCCCGGATATATTCTACGGCTGTTCATTTACGTTTTATCGAATATCTCGGTTCCTGAGCGAGATAGAGCTTTGAAATTTGGTTAATAAATGCCTTCTCGAAATTCCTCAACTTTCTGTATCCCCGGATATATTCTACGGCTGTTCATTTACGTTTTATCGAATATCTCGGTTCCTGAGCAAGATAGAGCTTTGAAATTTAGACTATAAATGCCTTCTCGAAATTCCTCAACTTTCTGTATCCCCGAAAACATTCTACGACTTTTAGATCGGCTGCAACATCAAAAAGAAAAGTGTAAATTTACGTTTTATCGAATATCTCGGTTCCTGAGCGAGATAGAGCTTTGAAATTTGGTTTATAAATGCCTTCTCGAAATTCCTCAACTTTCTGTATCCCCGGATATATTCTACGGCTGTTCATTTACGTTTTATCGAATATCTCGGTTCCTGAGCGAGATAGAGCTTTGATATTTGGTTTATAAATGCCTTCTCGAAATTCCTCAACTTTCTGTATCCCCGGATATATTCTACGGCTGTTCATTAACGTTTTATCGAATATCTCGGTTCCTGAGCGAGATAGAGCTTTGAAATTTGGTTTATAAATGCCTTCTCGAAATTCCTCAACTTTCTGTATCCCCGGATATATTCTACGACTGTTCATTTACGTTTTATCGAATATCTCGGTTCCTGAGCGAGATAGAGCCTTGAAATTTGGTTTATAAATGCCTTCTCGAAATTCCTCAACTTTCTGTATCCCCGGATATATTCTACGGGTGTTCATTTACGTTTTATCGAATATCTCGGTTCCTGAGCGAGATAGAGCTTTGAAATTTGGTTTATAAATGCCTTCTCGAAATTCCTCAACTTTCTGTATCCCCGGATATATTCTACGACTGTTCATTTACGTTTTATCGAATATCTCGGTTCCTGAGCGAGATAGAGCTTTGATATTTGGCTTATAAATGCCTTCTCGAAATTCCTCAACTTTCTGTATCCCCGGATATATTCTACGGCTGTTCATTTACGTTTTATCGAATATCTCGGTTCCTGAGCGAGATAGAGCTTTGAAATTTAGACTATAAATGCCTTCTCGAAATTCCTCAACTTTCTGTATCCCCGGATATATTCTACGGCTGTAAATTTACGTTTTATCGAATATCTCGGTTCCTGAGCGAGATAGAGCTTTGAAATTTGGTTTATAAATGCCTTCTCGAAATTCCTCAACTTTCTGTATCCCCGGATATATTCTACGGCTGTTCATTTACGTTTGATCGAATATCTCGGTTCCTGAGCAAGATAGAGCTTTGAAATTTAGACTATAAATGCCTTCTCGAAATTCCTCAACTTTCTGTATCCCCGAAAACATTCTACGACTTTTAGATCGGCTGCAACATCAAAAAGAAAAGTGTAAATTTACGTTTAATCGAATATCTCGGTTCCTGAGCGAGATAGAGCTTTGATATTTGGTTTATAAATGCCTTCTCGAAATTCCTCAACTTTCTGTATCCCCGAAAACATTCTACGACTTTTAGATCGGCTGCAACATCAAAAAGAAAAGTGTAAATTTACGTTTAATCGAATATCTCGGTTCCTGAGCGAGATAGAGCTTTGATATTTGGTTTATAAATGCCTTCTCGAAATTCCTCAACTTTCTGTATCCCCGGATATATTCTACGGCTGTTCATTTACGTTTTATCGAATATCTCGGTTCCTGAGCGAGATAGAGCTTTGAAATTTAGACTATAAATGCCTTCTCGAAATTCCTCAACTTTCTGTATCCCCGGATATATTCTACGGCTGTAAATTTACGTTTTATCGAATATCTCGGTTCCTGAGCGAGATAGAGCTTTGAAATTTGGTTTATAAATGCCTTCTCGAAATTCCTCAACTTTCTGTATCCCCGGATATATTCTACGGCTGTTCATTTACGTTTTATCGAATATCTCGGTTCCTGAGCGAGATAGAGCTTTGAAATTTAGACTATAAATGCCTTCTCGAAATTCCTCAACTTTCTGTATCCCCGAAAACATTCTACGATTTTTAGATCGGCTGCAACATCAAAAAGAAAAGTGTAAATTTACGTTTTATCGAATATCTCGGTTCCTGAGCGAGATAGAGCTTTGATATTTGGCTTATAAATGCCTTCTCGAAATTCCTCAACTTTCTGTATCCCCGGATATATTCTACGACTGTTCATTTACGTTTTATCGAATATCTCGGTTCCTGAGCGAGATAGAGCTTTGAAATTTGGTTTATAAATGCCTTCTCGAAATTCCTCAACTTTCTGTATCCCCGGATATATTCTACGACTGTTCATTTACGTTTTATCGAATATCTCGGTTCCTGAGCGAGATAGAGCTTTGAAATTTGGTCTATAAATGCCTTCTCGAAATTCCTCAACTTTCTGTATCCCCGGATATATTCTACGGCTGTTCATTTACGTTTTATCGAATATCTCGGTTCCTGAGCGAGATAGAGCTTTGAAATTTGGTTTATAAATGCCTTCTCGAAATTCCTCAACTTTCTGTATCCCCGGATATATTCTACGGCTGTTCATTTACGTTTTATCGAATATCTCGGTTCCTGAGCGAGATAGAGCTTTGAAATTTGGTTAATAAATGCCTTCTCGAAATTCCTCAACTTTCTGTATCCCCGGATATATTCTACGGCTGTTCATTTACGTTTTATCGAATATCTCGGTTCCTGAGCAAGATAGAGCTTTGAAATTTAGACTATAAATGCCTTCTCGAAATTCCTCAACTTTCTGTATCCCCGAAAACATTCTACGACTTTTAGATCGGCTGCAACATCAAAAAGAAAAGTGTAAATTTACGTTTTATCGAATATCTCGGTTCCTGAGCGAGATAGAGCTTTGAAATTTGGTTTATAAATGCCTTCTCGAAATTCCTCAACTTTCTGTATCCCCGGATATATTCTACGACTGTTCATTTACGTTTTATCGAATATCTCGGTTCCTGAGCGAGATAGAGCTTTGAAATTTGGTTTATAAATGCCTTCTCGAAATTCCTCAACTTTCTGTATCCCCGGATATATTCTACGACTGTTCATTTACGTTTTATCGAATATCTCGGTTCCTGAGCGAGATAGAGCTTTGAAATTTGGTCTATAAATGCCTTCTCGAAATTCCTCAACTTTCTGTATCCCCGGATATATTCTACGGCTGTTCATTTACGTTTTATCGAATATCTCGGTTCCTGAGCGAGATAGAGCTTTGATATTTGGCTTATAAATGCCTTCTCGAAATTCCTCAACTTTCTGTATCCCCGGATATATTCTACGACTGTTCATTTACGTTTTATCGAATATCTCGGTTCCTGAGCGAGATAGAGCTTTGATATTTGGTTTATAAATGCCTTCTCGAAATTCCTCAACTTTCTGTATCCCCGGATATATTCTACGGCTGTTCATTTACGTTTTATCGAATATCTCGGTTCCTGAGCGAGATAGAGCTTTGATATTTGGTTTATAAATGCCTTCTCGAAATTCCTCAACTTTCTGTATCCCCGGATATATTCTACGGCTGTTCATTAACGTTTTATCGAATATCTCGGTTCCTGAGCGAGATAGAGCTTTGAAATTTGGTTTATAAATGCCTTCTCGAAATTCCTCAACTTTCTGTATCCCCGGATATATTCTACGACTGTTCATTTACGTTTTATCGAATATCTCGGTTCCTGAGCGAGATAGAGCCTTGAAATTTGGTTTATAAATGCCTTCTCGAAATTCCTCAACTTTCTGTATCCCCGGATATATTCTACGGGTGTTCATTTACGTTTTATCGAATATCTCGGTTCCTGAGCGAGATAGAGCTTTGAAATTTGGTTTATAAATGCCTTCTCGAAATTCCTCAACTTTCTGTATCCCCGGATATATTCTACGACTGTTCATTTACGTTTTATCGAATATCTCGGTTCCTGAGCGAGATAGAGCCTTGAAATTTAGTTTATAAATGCCTTCTCGAAATTCCTCAACTTTCTGTATCCCCGGATATATTCTACGGCTGTTCATTTACGTTTTATCGAATATCTCGGTTCCTGAGCGAGATAGAGCTTTGAAATTTAGACTATAAATGCCTTCTCGAAATTCCTCAACTTTCTGTATCCCCGGATATATTCTACGGCTGTAAATTTACGTTTTATCGAATATCTCGGTTCCTGAGCGAGATAGAGCTTTGAAATTTGGTTTATAAATGCCTTCTCGAAATTCCTCAACTTTCTGTATCCCCGGATATATTCTACGGCTGTTCATTTACGTTTGATCGAATATCTCGGTTCCTGAGCAAGATAGAGCTTTGAAATTTAGACTATAAATGCCTTCTCGAAATTCCTCAACTTTCTGTATCCCCGAAAACATTCTACGACTTTTAGATCGGCTGCAACATCAAAAAGAAAAGTGTAAATTTACGTTTAATCGAATATCTCGGTTCCTGAGCGAGATAGAGCTTTGATATTTGGTTTATAAATGCCTTCTCGAAATTCCTCAACTTTCTGTATCCCCGAAAACATTCTACGACTTTTAGATCGGCTGCAACATCAAAAAGAAAAGTGTAAATTTACGTTTAATCGAATATCTCGGTTCCTGAGCGAGTTAGAGCTTTGATATTTGGTTTATAAATGCCTTCTCGAAATTCCTCAACTTTCTGTATCCCCGGATATATTCTACGGCTGTTCATTTACGTTTTATCGAATATCTCGGTTCCTGAGCGAGATAGAGCTTTGAAATTTAGACTATAAATGCCTTCTCGAAATTCCTCAACTTTCTGTATCCCCGGATATATTCTACGGCTGTAAATTTACGTTTTATCGAATATCTCGGTTCCTGAGCGAGATAGAGCTTTGAAATTTGGTTTATAAATGCCTTCTCGAAATTCCTCAACTTTCTGTATCCCCGGATATATTCTACGGCTGTTCATTTACGTTTTATCGAATATCTCGGTTCCTGAGCGAGATAGAGCTTTGAAATTTAGACTATAAATGCCTTCTCGAAATTCCTCAACTTTCTGTATCCCCGAAAACATTCTACGATTTTTAGATCGGCTGCAACATCAAAAAGAAAAGTGTAAATTTACGTTTTATCGAATATCTCGGTTCCTGAGCGAGATAGAGCTTTGATATTTGGCTTATAAATGCCTTCTCGAAATTCCTCAACTTTCTGTATCCCCGGATATATTCTACGACTGTTCATTTACGTTTTATCGAATATCTCGGTTCCTGAGCGAGATAGAGCTTTGAAATTTGGTTTATAAATGCCTTCTCGAAATTCCTCAACTTTCTGTATCCCCGGATATATTCTACGACTGTTCATTTACGTTTTATCGAATATCTCGGTTCCTGAGCGAGATAGAGCTTTGAAATTTGGTCTATAAATGCCTTCTCGAAATTCCTCAACTTTCTGTATCCCCGAAAACATTCTACGACTTTTAGATCGGCTGCAACATCAAAAAGAAAAGTGTAAATTTACGTTTTATCGAATATCTCGGTTCCTGAGCGAGATAGAGCTTTGATATTTGGTTTATAAATGCCTTCTCGAAATTCCTCAACTTTCTGTATCCCCGGATATATTCTACGACTGTTCATTTACGTTTTATCGAATATCTCGGTTCCTGAGCGAGATAGAGCTTTGAAATTTGGTTTATAAATGCCTTCTCGAAATTCCTCAACTTTCTGTATCCCCGGATATATTCTACGACTGTTCATTTACGTTTTATCGAATATCTCGGTTCCTGAGCGAGATAGAGCTTTGAAATTTAGACTATAAATGCCTTCTCGAAATTCCTCAACTTTCTGTATCCCCGGATATATTCTACGGCTGTTCATTTACGTTTTATCGAATATCTCGGTTCCTGAGCGAGATAGAGCTTTGAAATTTGGTTTATAAATGCCTTCTCGAAATTCCTCAACTTTCTGTATCCCCGGACATATTCTACGGCTGTTCATTTACGTTTTATCGAATATCTCGGTTCCTGAGCGAGATAGAGCTTTGATATTTGGTTTATAAATGCCTTCTCGAAATTCCTCAACTTTCTGTATCCCCGGATATATTCTACGGCTGTTCATTAACGTTTTATCGAATATCTCGGTTCCTGAGCAAGATAGAGCTTTGAAATTTAGACTATAAATGCCTTCTCGAAATTCCTCAACTTTCTGTATCCCCGGATATATTCTACGGCTGTTCATTTACGTTTTATCGAATATCTCGGTTCCTGAGCGAGATAGAGCTTTGAAATTTGGTTTATAAATGCCTTCTCGAAATTCCTCAACTTTCTGTATCCCCGGATATATTCTACGGCTGTTCATTTACGTTTTATCGAATATCTCGGTTCCTGAGCGAGATAGAGCTTTGATATTTGGTTTATAAATGCCTTCTCGAAATTCCTCAACTTTCTGTATCCCCGGATATATTCTACGGCTGTTCATTTACGTTTTATCGAATATCTCGGTTCCTGAGCGAGATAGAGCTTTGATATTTGGTTTATAAATGCCTTCTCGAAATTCCTCAACTTTCTGTATCCCCGGATATATTCTACGACTGTTCATTTACGTTTTATCGAATATCTCGGTTCCTGAGCGAGATAGAGCTTTGAAATTTGGTTTATAAATGCCTTCTCGAAATTCCTCAACTTTCTGTATCCCCGGATATATTCTACGACTGTTCATTTACGTTTTATCGAATATCTCGGTTCCTGAGCGAGATAGAGCTTTGAAATTTAGACTATAAATGCCTTCTCGAAATTCCTCAACTTTCTGTATCCCCGGATATATTCTACGGCTGTTCATTTACGTTTTATCGAATATCTCGGTTCCTGAGCGAGATAGAGCTTTGAAATTTGGTTTATAAATGCCTTCTCGAAATTCCTCAACTTTCTGTATCCCCGGATATATTCTACGGCTGTTCATTTACGTTTTATCGAATATCTCGGTTCCTGAGCGAGATAGAGCTTTGAAATTTAGACTATAAATGCCTTCTCGAAATTCCTCAACTTTCTGTATCCCCGGATATATTCTACGGCTGTTCATTTACGTTTTATCGAATATCTCGGTTCCTGAGCAAGATAGAGCTTTGAAATTTAGACTATAAATGCCTTCTCGAAATTCCTCAACTTTCTGTATCCCCGAAAACATTCTACGACTTTTAGATCGGCTGCAACATCAAAAAGAAAAGTGTAAATTTACGTTTTATCGAATATCTCGGTTCCTGAGCGAGATAGAGCTTTGAAATTTGGTTTATAAATGCCTTCTCGAAATTCCTCAACTTTCTGTATCCCCGGATATATTCTACGGCTGTTCATTTACGTTTTATCGAATATCTCGGTTCCTGAGCGAGATAGAGCTTTGAAATTTGGTTTATAAATGCCTTCTCGAAATTCCTCAACTTTCTGTATCCCCGGATATATTCTACGGCTGTTCATTTACGTTTTATCGAATATCTCGGTTCCTGAGCGAGATAGAGCTTTGATATTTGGTTTATAAATGCCTTCTCGAAATTCCTCAACTTTCTGTATCCCCGGATATATTCTACGGCTGTTCATTTACGTTTTATCGAATATCTCGGTTCCTGAGCGAGATAGAGCTTTGATATTTGGTTTATAAATGCCTTCTCGAAATTCCTCAACTTTCTGTATCCCCGGATATATTCTACGGCTGTTCATTAACGTTTTATCGAATATCTCGGTTCCTGAGCGAGATAGAGCTTTGAAATTTGGTTTATAAATGCCTTCTCGAAATTCCTCAACTTTCTGTATCCCCGGATATATTCTACGACTGTTCATTTACGTTTTATCGAATATCTCGGTTCCTGAGCGAGATAGAGCCTTGAAATTTGGTTTATAAATGCCTTCTCGAAATTCCTCAACTTTCTGTATCCCCGGATATATTCTACGGGTGTTCATTTACGTTTTATCGAATATCTCGGTTCCTGAGCGAGATAGAGCTTTGAAATTTGGTTTATAAATGCCTTCTCGAAATTCCTCAACTTTCTGTATCCCCGGATATATTCTACGACTGTTCATTTACGTTTTATCGAATATCTCGGTTCCTGAGCGAGATAGAGCCTTGAAATTTAGTTTATAAATGCCTTCTCGAAATTCCTCAACTTTCTGTATCCCCGGATATATTCTACGGCTGTTCATTTACGTTTTATCGAATATCTCGGTTCCTGAGCGAGATAGAGCTTTGAAATTTAGACTATAAATGCCTTCTCGAAATTCCTCAACTTTCTGTATCCCCGGATATATTCTACGGCTGTAAATTTACGTTTTATCGAATATCTCGGTTCCTGAGCGAGATAGAGCTTTGAAATTTGGTTTATAAATGCCTTCTCGAAATTCCTCAACTTTCTGTATCCCCGGATATATTCTACGGCTGTTCATTTACGTTTTATCGAATATCTCGGTTCCTGAGCAAGATAGAGCTTTGAAATTTAGACTATAAATGCCTTCTCGAAATTCCTCAACTTTCTGTATCCCCGAAAACATTCTACGACTTTTAGATCGGCTGCAACATCAAAAAGAAAAGTGTAAATTTACGTTTAATCGAATATCTCGGTTCCTGAGCGAGATAGAGCTTTGATATTTGGTTTATAAATGCCTTCTCGAAATTCCTCAACTTTCTGTATCCCCGGATATATTCTACGGCTGTTCATTTACGTTTTATCGAATATCTCGGTTCCTGAGCGAGATAGAGCTTTGAAATTTAGACTATAAATGCCTTCTCGAAATTCCTCAACTTTCTGTATCCCCGGATATATTCTACGGGTGTTCATTTACGTTTTATCGAATATCTCGGTTCCTGAGCGAGATAGAGCTTTGAAATTTGGTTTATAAATGCCTTCTCGAAATTCCTCAACTTTCTGTATCCCCGGATATATTCTACGGCTGTTCATTTACGTTTTATCGAATATCTCGGTTCCTGAGCGAGATAGAGCTTTGAAATTTGGTTTATAAATGCCTTCTCGAAATTCCTCAACTTTCTGTATCCCCGGATATATTCTACGGCTGTTCATTTACGTTTTATCGAATATCTCGGTTCCTGAGCGAGATAGAGCTTTGATATTTGGTTTATAAATGCCTTCTCGAAATTCCTCAACTTTCTGTATCCCCGGATATATTCTACGGCTGTTCATTTACGTTTTATCGAATATCTCGGTTCCTGAGCGAGATAGAGCTTTGATATTTGGTTTATAAATGCCTTCTCGAAATTCCTCAACTTTCTGTATCCCCGGATATATTCTACGGCTGTTCATTAACGTTTTATCGAATATCTCGGTTCCTGAGCGAGATAGAGCTTTGAAATTTGGTTTATAAATGCCTTCTCGAAATTCCTCAACTTTCTGTATCCCCGGATATATTCTACGACTGTTCATTTACGTTTTATCGAATATCTCGGTTCCTGAGCGAGATAGAGCTTTGAAATTTGGTTTATAAATGCCTTCTCGAAATTCCTCAACTTTCTGTATCCCCGGATATATTCTACGGGTGTTCATTTACGTTTTATCGAATATCTCGGTTCCTGAGCGAGATAGAGCTTTGAAATTTGGTTTATAAATGCCTTCTCGAAATTCCTCAACTTTCTGTATCCCCGGATATATTCTACGGCTGTTCATTTACGTTTTATCGAATATCTCGGTTCCTGAGCGAGATAGAGCTTTGAAATTTGGTTTATAAATGCCTTCTCGAAATTCCTCAACTTTCTGTATCCCCGGATATATTCTACGGCTGTTCATTTACGTTTTATCGAATATCTCGGTTCCTGAGCGAGATAGAGCTTTGATATTTGGTTTATAAATGCCTTCTCGAAATTCCTCAACTTTCTGTATCCCCGGATATATTCTACGGCTGTTCATTTACGTTTTATCGAATATCTCGGTTCCTGAGCGAGATAGAGCTTTGATATTTGGTTTATAAATGCCTTCTCGAAATTCCTCAACTTTCTGTATCCCCGGATATATTCTACGGCTGTTCATTAACGTTTTATCGAATATCTCGGTTCCTGAGCGAGATAGAGCTTTGAAATTTGGTTTATAAATGCCTTCTCGAAATTCCTCAACTTTCTGTATCCCCGGATATATTCTACGACTGTTCATTTACGTTTTATCGAATATCTCGGTTCCTGAGCGAGATAGAGCTTTGAAATTTGGTTTATAAATGCCTTCTCGAAATTCCTCAACTTTCTGTATCCCCGGATATATTCTACGGGTGTTCATTTACGTTTTATCGAATATCTCGGTTCCTGAGCGAGATAGAGCTTTGAAATTTGGTTTATAAATGCCTTCTCGAAATTCCTCAACTTTCTGTATCCCCGGATATATTCTACGACTGTTCATTTACGTTTTATCGAATATCTC
Source organism: Hirtodrosophila cameraria (assembly GCA_949708635.1). NCBI lineage: Eukaryota > Metazoa > Arthropoda > Insecta > Diptera > Drosophilidae > Hirtodrosophila > Hirtodrosophila cameraria. The sequence continues at coordinate 75,334 of CATIWZ010000014.1, forward strand.
GGTTCCTGAGCGAGATAGAGCCTTGAAATTTAGTTTATAAATGCCTTCTCGAAATTCCTCAACTTTCTGTATCCCCGGATATATTCTACGGCTGTTCATTTACGTTTTATCGAATATCTCGGTTCCTGAGCGAGATAGAGCTTTGAAATTTAGACTATAAATGCCTTCTCGAAATTCCTCAACTTTCTGTATCCCCGGATATATTCTACGGCTGTAAATTTACGTTTTATCGAATATCTCGGTTCCTGAGCGAGATAGAGCTTTGAAATTTGGTTTATAAATGCCTTCTCGAAATTCCTCAACTTTCTGTATCCCCGGATATATTCTACGGCTGTTCATTTACGTTTGATCGAATATCTCGGTTCCTGAGCAAGATAGAGCTTTGAAATTTAGACTATAAATGCCTTCTCGAAATTCCTCAACTTTCTGTATCCCCGAAAACATTCTACGACTTTTAGATCGGCTGCAACATCAAAAAGAAAAGTGTAAATTTACGTTTAATCGAATATCTCGGTTCCTGAGCGAGATAGAGCTTTGATATTTGGTTTATAAATGCCTTCTCGAAATTCCTCAACTTTCTGTATCCCCGGATATATTCTACGGCTGTTCATTTACGTTTTATCGAATATCTCGGTTCCTGAGCGAGATAGAGCTTTGAAATTTAGACTATAAATGCCTTCTCGAAATTCCTCAACTTTCTGTATCCCCGGATATATTCTACGGCTGTAAATTTACGTTTTATCGAATATCTCGGTTCCTGAGCGAGATAGAGCTTTGAAATTTGGTTTATAAATGCCTTCTCGAAATTCCTCAACTTTCTGTATCCCCGGATATATTCTACGGCTGTTCATTTACGTTTTATCGAATATCTCGGTTCCTGAGCGAGATAGAGCTTTGAAATTTAGACTATAAATGCCTTCTCGAAATTCCTCAACTTTCTGTATCCCCGAAAACATTCTACGATTTTTAGATCGGCTGCAACATCAAAAAGAAAAGTGTAAATTTACGTTTTATCGAATATCTCGGTTCCTGAGCGAGATAGAGCTTTGATATTTGGCTTATAAATGCCTTCTCGAAATTCCTCAACTTTCTGTATCCCCGGATATATTCTACGACTGTTCATTTACGTTTTATCGAATATCTCGGTTCCTGAGCGAGATAGAGCTTTGAAATTTGGTTTATAAATGCCTTCTCGAAATTCCTCAACTTTCTGTATCCCCGGATATATTCTACGACTGTTCATTTACGTTTTATCGAATATCTCGGTTCCTGAGCGAGATAGAGCTTTGAAATTTGGTCTATAAATGCCTTCTCGAAATTCCTCAACTTTCTGTATCCCCGAAAACATTCTACGACTTTTAGATCGGCTGCAACATCAAAAAGAAAAGTGTAAATTTACGTTTAATCAAATATCTCGGTTCCTGAGCGAGATAGAGCTTTGATATTTGGTTTATAAATGCCTTCTCGAAATTCCTCAACTTTCTGTATCCCCGGATATATTCTACGACTGTTCATTTACGTTTTATCGAATATCTCGGTTCCTGAGCGAGATAGAGCTTTGAAATTTGGTTTATAAATGCCTTCTCGAAATTCCTCAACTTTCTGTATCCCCGGATATATTCTACGACTGTTCATTTACGTTTTATCGAATATCTCGGTTCCTGAGCGAGATAGAGCTTTGAAATTTAGACTATAAATGCCTTCTCGAAATTCCTCAACTTTCTGTATCCCCGGATATATTCTACGACTGTTCATTTACGTTTTATCGAATATCTCGGTTCCTGAGCGAGATAGAGCTTTGAAATTTAGACTATAAATGCCTTCTCGAAATTCCTCAACTTTCTGTATCCCCGGATATATTCTACGGCTGTTCATTTACGTTTTATCGAATATCTCGGTTCCTGAGCGAGATAGAGCTTTGAAATTTGGTTTATAAATGCCTTCTCGAAATTCCTCAACTTTCTGTTTCCCCGAAAACATTCTACGACTTTTAGATCGGCTGCAACATCAAAAAGAAAAGTGTAAATTTACGTTTAATCAAATATCTCGGTTCCTGAGCGAGATAGAGCTTTGATATTTGGTTTATAAATGCCTTCTCGAAATTCCTCAACTTTCTGTATCCCCGGATATATTCTACGACTGTTCATTTACGTTTTATCGAATATCTCGGTTCCTGAGCGAGATAGAGCTTTGAAATTTGGTTTATAAATGCCTTCTCGAAATTCCTCAACTTTCTGTATCCCCGGATATATTCTACGACTGTTCATTTACGTTTTATCGAATATCTCGGTTCCTGAGCGAGATAGAGCTTTGAAATTTAGACTATAAATGCCTTCTCGAAATTCCTCAACTTTCTGTATCCCCGGATATATTCTACGACTGTTCATTTACGTTTTATCGAATATCTCGGTTCCTGAGCGAGATAGAGCTTTGAAATTTAGACTATAAATGCCTTCTCGAAATTCCTCAACTTTCTGTATCCCCGGATATATTCTACGGCTGTTCATTTACGTTTTATCGAATATCTCGGTTCCTGAGCGAGATAGAGCTTTGAAATTTGGTTTATAAATGCCTTCTCGAAATTCCTCAACTTTCTGTATCCCCGGATATATTCTACGGCTGTTCATTTACGTTTTATCGAATATCTCGGTTCCTGAGCGAGATAGAGCTTTGATATTTGGTTTATAAATGCCTTCTCGAAATTCCTCAACTTTCTGTATCCCCGGATATATTCTACGGCTGTTCATTAACGTTTTATCGAATATCTCGGTTCCTGAGCAAGATAGAGCTTTGAAATTTAGACTATAAATGCCTTCTCGAAATTCCTCAACTTTCTGTATCCCCGGATATATTCTACGGCTGTTCATTTACGTTTTATCGAATATCTCGGTTCCTGAGCGAGATAGAGCCTTGAAATTTAGTTTATAAATGCCTTCTCGAAATTCCTCAACTTTCTGTATCCCCGGATATATTCTACGGCTGTTCATTTACGTTTTATCGAATATCTCGGTTCCTGAGCGAGATAGAGCTTTGAAATTTGGTTTATAAATGCCTTCTCGAAATTCCTCAACTTTCTGTATCCCCGGATATATTCTACGGCTGTTCATTTACGTTTTATCGAATATCTCGGTTCCTGAGCGAGATAGAGCTTTGAAATTTGGTTTATAAATGCCTTCTCGAAATTCCTCAACTTTCTGTATCCCCGGATATATTCTACGGCTGTTCATTTACGTTTTATCGAATATCTCGGTTCCTGAGCGAGATAGAGCTTTGAAATTTAGACTATAAATGCCTTCTCGAAATTCCTCAACTTTCTGTATCCCCGGATATATTCTACGGCTGTTCATTTACGTTTTATCGAATATCTCGGTTCCTGAGCGAGATAGAGCTTTGATATTTGGTTTATAAATGCCTTCTCGAAATTCCTCAACTTTCTGTATCCCCGGATATATTCTACGGCTGTTCATTTACGTTTTATCGAATATATCGGTTCCTGAGCGAGATAGAGCTTTGATATTTGGTTTATAAATGCCTTCTCGAAATTCCTCAACTTTCTGTATCCCCGGATATATTCTACGGCTGTTCATTAACGTTTTATCGAATATCTCGGTTCCTGAGCGAGATAGAGCTTTGAAATTTGGTTTATAAATGCCTTCTCGAAATTCCTCAACTTTCTGTATCCCCGGATATATTCTACGACTGTTCATTTACGTTTTATCGAATATCTCGGTTCCTGAGCGAGATAGAGCCTTGAAATTTAGTTTATAAATGCCTTCTCGAAATTCCTCAACTTTCTGTATCCCCGGATATATTCTACGGCTGTTCATTTACGTTTTATCGAATATCTCGGTTCCTGAGCGAGATAGAGCTTTGAAATTTAGACTATAAATGCCTTCTCGAAATTCCTCAACTTTCTGTATCCCCGGATATATTCTACGGCTGTTCATTTACGTTTTATCGAATATCTCGGTTCCTGAGCGAGATAGAGCTTTGAAATTTAGACTATAAATGCCTTCTCGAAATTCCTCAACTTTCTGTATCCCCGGATATATTCTACGGCTGTTCATTTACGTTTTATCGAATATCTCGGTTCCTGAGCGAGATAGAGCTTTGATATTTGGTTTATAAATGCCTTCTCGAAATTCCTCAACTTTCTGTATCCCCGGATATATTCTACGGCTGTTCATTAACGTTTTATCGAATATCTCGGTTCCTGAGCGAGATAGAGCTTTGAAATTTGGTTTATAAATGCCTTCTCGAAATTCCTCAACTTTCTGTATCCCCGGATATATTCTACGGCTGTTCATTTACGTTTTATCGAATATCTCGGTTCCTGAGCGAGATAGAGCTTTGAAATTTAGACTATAAATGCCTTCTCGAAATTCCTCAACTTTCTGTATCCCCGAAAATATTCTACGACTTTTAGATCGGCTGCAACATCAAAAAGAAAAGTGTAAATTTACGTTTTATCGAATATCTCGGTTCCTGAGCGAGATAGAGCTTTGATATTTGGCTTATAAATGCCTTCTCGAAATTCCTCAACTTTCTGTATCCCCGGATATATTCTACGACTGTTCATTTACGTTTTATCGAAAATCTCGGTTCCTGAGCGAGATAGAGCTTTGAAATTTGGTTTATAAATGCCTTCTCGAAATTCCTCAACTTTCTGTATCCCCGGATATATTCTACGGCTGTTCATTAACGTTTTATCGAATATCTCGGTTCCTGAGCGAGATAGAGCTTTGAAATTTGGTTTATAAATGCCTTCTCGAAATTCCTCAACTTTCTGTATCCCCGGATATATTCTACGACTGTTCATTTACGTTTTATCGAATATCTCGGTTCCTGAGCGAGATAGAGCCTTGAAATTTAGTTTATAAATGCCTTCTCGAAATTCCTCAACTTTCTGTATCCCCGGATATATTCTACGGCTGTTCATTTACGTTTTATCGAATATCTCGGTTCCTGAGCGAGATAGAGCTTTGAAATTTGGTTTATAAATGCCTTCTCGAAATTCCTCAACTTTCTGTATCCCCGGATATATTCTACGGCTGTTCATTTACGTTTTATCGAATATCTCGGTTCCTGAGCGAGATAGAGCTTTGAAATTTAGACTATAACTGCCTTCTCGAAATTCCTCAACTTTCTGTATCCCCGAAAACATTCTACGACTTTTAGATCGGCTGCAACATCAAAAAGAAAAGTGTAAATTTACGTTTTATCGAATATCTCGGTTCCTGAGCGAGATAGAGCTTTGAAATTTGGTTTATAAATGCCTTCTCGAAATTCCTCAACTTTCTGTATCCCCGGATATATTCTACGGCTGTTCATTTACGTTTTATCGAATATCTCGGTTCCTGAGCGAGATAGAGCTTTGATATTTGGTTTATAAATGCCTTCTCGAAATTCCTCAACTTTCTGTATCCCCGGATATATTCTACGGCTGTTCATTAACGTTTTATCGAATATCTCGGTTCCTGAGCGAGATAGAGCTTTGAAATTTGGTTTATAAATGCCTTCTCGAAATTCCTCAACTTTCTGTATCCCCGGATATATTCTACGACAGTTCATTTACGTTTTATCGAATATCTCGGTTCCTGAGCGAGAAACAGCCTTGAAATTTAGTTTATAAATGCCTTCTCGAAATTCCTCAACTTTCTGTATCCCCGGATATATTCTACGGCTGTTCATTTACGTTTTATCGAATATCTCGGTTCCTGAGCGAGATAGAGCTTTGAAATTTGGTTTATAAATGCCTTTTCGAAATTCCTCAACTTTCTGTATCCCCGGATATATTCTACGGCTGTTCATTAACGTTTTATCGAATATCTCGGTTCCTGAGCGAGATAGAGCTTTGAAATTTAGACTATAAATGCCTTCTCGAAATTCCTCAACTTTCTGTATCCCCGAAAACATTCTACGACTTTTAGATCGGCTGCAACATCAAAAAGAAAAGTGTAAATTTACGTTTTATCGAATATCTCGGTTCCTGAGCGAGATAGAGCTTTGAAATTTGGTTTATAAATGCCTTCTCGATATTCCTCAACTTTCTGTATCCCCGGATATATTCTACGGCTGTTCATTTACGTTTTATCGAATATCTCGGTTCCTGAGCGAGATAGAGCTTTGAAATTTGGTTTATAAATGCCTTCTCGAAATTCCTCAACTTTCTGTATCCCCGGATATATTCTACGGCTGTTCATTTACGTTTTATCGAATATCTCGGTTCCTGAGCGAGATAGAGCTTTGAAATTTGGTTTATAAATGCCTTCTCGAAATTCCTCAACTTTCTGTATCCCCGGATATATTCTACGACTGTTCATTTACGTTTTATCGAATATCTCGGTTCCTGAGCGAGATAGAGCTTTGAAATTTGGTTTATAAATGCCTTCTCGAAATTCCTCAACTTTCTGTATCCCCGGATATATTCTACGGCTGTTCATTTACGTTTTATCGAATATCTCGGTTCCTGAGCGAGATAGAGCTTTGATATTTGGTTTATAAATGCCTTCTCGAAATTCCTCAACTTTCTGTATCCCCGGATATATTCTACGGCTGTTCATTAACGTTTTATCGAATATCTCGGTTCCTGAGCGAGATAGAGCTTTGAAATTTAAACTATAAATGCCTTCTCGAAATTCCTCAACTTTCTGTATCCCCGAAAACATTCTACGACTTTTAGATCGGCTGCAACATCAAAAAGAAAAGTGTAAATTTACGTTTTATCGAATATCTCGGTTCCTGAGCGAGATAGAGCTTTGAAATTTGGTTTATAAATGCCTTCTCGAAATTCCTCAACTTTCTGTATCCCCGGATATATTCTACGGCTGTTCATTTACGTTTTATCGAATATCTCGGTTCCTGAGCGAGATAGAGCTTTGAAATTTGGTTTATAAATGCCTTCTCGAAATTCCTCAACTTTCTGTATCCCCGGATATATTCTACGGCTGTTCATTTACGTTTTATCGAATATCTCGGTTCCTGAGCGAGATAGAGCTTTGATATTTGGTTTATAAATGCCTTCTCGAAATTCCTCAACTTTCTGTATCCCCGGATATATTCTACGGCTGTTCATTTACGTTTTATCGAATATCTCGGTTCCTGAGCGAGATAGAGCTTTGAAATTTGGTTTATAAATGCCTTCTCGAAATTCCTCAACTTTCTGTATCCCCGGATATATTCTACGGCTGTTCATTTACGTTTTATCGAATATCTCGGTTCCTGAGCGAGATAGAGCTTTGATATTTGGTTTATAAATGCCTTCTCGAAATTCCTCAACTTTCTGTATCCCCGGATATATTCTACGGCTGTTCATTTACGTTTAATCGAATATCTCGGTTCCTGAGCGAGATATAGCTTTGAAATTTGGTTTATAAATGCCTTCTCGATATTCCTCAACTTTCTGTATCCCCGGATATATTCTACGACTGTTCATTTACGTTTTATCGAATATCTCGGTTCCTGAGCGAGATAGAGCTTTGAAATTTGGTTTATAAATGCCTTCTCGAAATTCCTCAACTTTCTGTATCCCCGGATATATTCTACGGCTGTTCATTTACGTTTTATCGAATATCTCGGTTCCTGAGCGAGATAGAGCTTTGAAATTTGGTTTATAAATGCCTTCTCGAAATTCCTCAACTTTCTGTATCCCCGGATATATTCTACGGCTGTTCATTTACGTTTTATCGAATATCTCGGTTCCTGAGCGAGATAGAGCTTTGAAATTTGGTTTATAAATGCCTTCTCGAAATTCCTCAACTTTCTGTATCCCCGGATATATTCTACGGCTGTTCATTTACGTTTTATCGAATATCTCGGTTCCTGAGCGAGATAGAGCTTTGAAATTTGGTTTATAAATGCCTTCTCGAAATTCCTCAACTTTCTGTATCCCCGGATATATTCTACGGCTGTTCATTTACGTTTTTATCGAATATCTCGGTTCCTGAGCGAGATAGAGCTTTGAAATTTGGTTTATAAATGCCTTCTCGAAATTCCTCAACTTTCTGTATCCCCGGATATATTCTACGGCTGTTCATTTACGTTTTATCGAATATCTCGGTTCCTGAGCGAGATAGAGCTTTGAAATTTGGTTTATAAATGCCTTCTCGAAATTCCTCAACTTTCTGTATCCCCGGATATATTCTACGGCTGTTCATTTACGTTTTATCGAATATCTCGGTTCCTGAGCGAGATAGAGCTTTGAAATTTGGTTTATAAATGCCTTCTCGAAATTCCTCAACTTTCTGTATCCCCGGATATATTCTACGGCTGTTCATTTACGTTTTATCGAATATCTCGGTTCCTGAGCGAGATAGAGCTTTGAAATTTGGTTTATAAATGCCTTCTCGAAATTCCTCAACTTTCTGTATCCCCGGATATATTCTCCGGCTGTTCATTTACGTTTTATCGAATATCTCGGTTCCTGAGCGAGATAGAGCTTTGAAATTTAGACAATAAATGCCTTCTCGAAATTCCTCAACTTTCTGTATCCCCGGATATATTCTACGGCTGTTCATTTACGTTTTATCGAATATCTCGGTTCCTGAGCGAGATAGAGCTTTGAAATTTGGTTTATAAATGCCTTCTCGAAATTCCTCAACTTTCTGTATCCCCGGATATATTCTACGGCTGTTCATTTACGTTTTATCGAATATCTCGGTTCCTGAGCGAGATAGAGCTTTGAAATTTGGTTTATAAATGCCTTCTCGAAATTCCTCAACTTTCTGTATCCCCGGATATATTCTACGGCTGTTCATTTACGTTTTATCGAATATCTCGGTTCCTGAGCGAGATAGAGCTTTGAAATTTAGACTATAAATGCCTTCTCGATATTCCTCAACTTTCTGTATCCCCGGATATATTCTACGGCTGTTCATTTACGTTTTATCGAATATCTCGGTTCCTGAGCGAGATAGAGCTTTGAAATTTGGTTTATAAATGCCTTCTCGAAATTCCTCAACTTTCTGTATCCCCGGATATATTCTACGGCTGTTCATTTACGTTTTATCGAATATCTCGGTTCCTGAGCGAGATAGAGCTTTGAAATTTGGTTTATAAATGCCTTCTCGAAATTCCTCAACTTTCTGTATCCCCGGATATATTCTACGGCTGTTCATTTACGTTTTATCGAATATCTCGGTTCCTGAGCGAGATAGAGCTTTGATATTTGGTTTATAAATGCCTTCTCGAAATTCCTCAACTTTCTGTATCCCCGGATATATTCTACGGCTGTTCATTTACGTTTTATCGAATATCTCGGTTCCTGAGCGAGATAGAGCTTTGAAATTTGGTTTATAAATGCCTTCTCGAAATTCCTCAACTTTCTGTATCCCCGGATATATTCTACGGCTGTTCATTTACGTTTTATCGAATATCTCGGTTCCTGAGCGAGATAGAGCTTTGAAATTTGGTTTATAAATGCCTTCTCGAAATTCCTCAACTTTCTGTATCCCCGGATATATTCTACGGCTGTTCATTTACGTTTTTATCGAATATCTCGGTTCCTGAGCGAGATAGAGCTTTGAAATTTGGTTTATAAATGCCTTCTCGAAATTCCTCAACTTTCTGTATCCCCGGATATATTCTACGGCTGTTCATTTACGTTTTATCGAATATCTCGGTTCCTGAGCGAGATAGAGCTTTGAAATTTGGTTTATAAATGCCTTCTCGAAATTCCTCAACTTTCTGTATCCCCGGATATATTCTACGGCTGTTCATTTACGTTTTATCGAATATCTCGGTTCCTGAGCGAGATAGAGCTTTGAAATTTGGTTTATAAATGCCTTCTCGAAATTCCTCAACTTTCTGTATCCCCGGATATATTCTACGGCTGTTCATTTACGTTTTATCGAATATCTCGGTTCCTGAGCGAGATAGAGCTTTGAAATTTAGACAATAAATGCCTTCTCGAAATTCCTCAACTTTCTGTATCCCCGGATATATTCTACGGCTGTTCATTTACGTTTTATCGAATATCTCGGTTCCTGAGCGAGATAGAGCTTTGAAATTTGGTTTATAAATGCCTTCTCGAAATTCCTCAACTTTCTGTATCCCCGGATATATTCTACGGCTGTTCATTTACGTTTTATCGAATATCTCGGTTCCTGAGCGAGATAGAGCTTTGAAATTTGGTTTATAAATGCCTTCTCGAAATTCCTCAACTTTCTGTATCCCCGGATATATTCTACGGCTGTTCATTTACGTTTTATCGAATATCTCGGTTCCTGAGCGAGATAGAGCTTTGAAATTTAGACTATAAATGCCTTCTCGATATTCCTCAACTTTCTGTATCCCCGGATATATTCTACGGCTGTTCATTTACGTTTTATCGAATATCTCGGTTCCTGAGCGAGATAGAGCTTTGAAATTTGGTTTATAAATGCCTTCTCGAAATTCCTCAACTTTCTGTATCCCCGGATATATTCTACGACTGTTCATTTACGTTTTATCGAATATCTCGGTTCCTGAGCGAGATAGAGCTTTAAAATTTGGTTTATAAATGCCTTCTCGAAATTCCTCAACTTTCTGTATCCCCGGATATATTCTACCGCTGTTCATTTACGTTTTATCGAATATCTCGGTTCCTGAGCGAGATAGAGCTTTGAAATTTGGTTTATAAATGCCTTCTCGAAATTCCTCAACTTTCTGTATCCCCGGATATATTCTACGGCTGTTCATTTACGTTTTATCGAATATCTCGGTTCCTGAGCGAGATAGAGCTTTGAAATTTGGTTTATAAATGCCTTCTCGAAATTCCTCAACTTTCTGTATCCCCGGATATATTCTACGGCTGTTCATTTACGTTTTATCGAATATCTCGGTTCCTGAGCGAGATAGAGCTTTGATATTTGGTTTATAAATGCCTTCTCGAAATTCCTCAACTTTCTGTATCCCCGGATATATTCTACGGCTGTTCATTTACGTTTTATCGAATATCTCGGTTCCTGAGCGAGATAGAGCTTTGAAATTTGGTTTATAAATGCCTTCTCGAAATTCCTCAACTTTCTGTATCCCCGGATATATTCTACGGCTGTTCATTTACGTTTTATCGAATATCTCGGTTCCTGAGCGAGATAGAGCTTTGAAATTTGGTTTATAAATGCCTTCTCGAAATTCCTCAACTTTCTGTATCCCCGGATATATTCTACGGGTGTTCATTTACGTTTTATCGAATATCTCGGTTCCTGAGCGAGATAGAGCTTTGATATTTGGTTTATAAATGCCTTCTCGAAATTCCTCAACTTTCTGTATCCCCGGATATATTCTACGGCTGTTCATTAACGTTTTATCGAATATCTCGGTTCCTGAGCGAGATAGAGCTTTGAAATTTGGTTTATAAATGCCTTCTCGAAATTCCTCAACTTTCTGTATCCCCGGATATATTCTACGGCTGTTCATTTACGTTTTATCGAATATCTCGGTTCCTGAGCGAGATAGAGCTTTGAAATTTGGTTTATAAATGCCTTCTCGAAATTCCTCAACTTTCTGTATCCCCGGATATATTCTACGGCTGTTCATTTACGTTTTATCGAATATCTCGGTTCCTGAGCGAGATAGAGCTTTGATATTTGGTTTATAAATGCCTTCTCGAAATTCCTCAACTTTCTGTATCCCCGGATATATTCTACGGCTGTTCATTTACGTTTTATCGAATATCTCGGTTCCTGAGCGAGATAGAGCTTTGATATTTGGTTTATAAATGCCTTCTCGAAATTCCTCAACTTTCTGTATCCCCGGATATATTCTACGGCTGTTCATTAACGTTTTATCGAATATCTCGGTTCCTGAGCGAGATAGAGCTTTGAAATTTAAACTATAAATGCCTTCTCGAAATTCCTCAACTTTCTGTATCCCCGAAAACATTCTACGACTTTTAGATCGGCTGCAACATCAAAAAGAAAAGTGTAAATTTACGTTTTATCGAATATCTCGGTTCCTGAGCGAGATAGAGCTTTGAAATTTGGTTTATAAATGCCTTCTCGAAATTCCTCAACTTTCTGTATCCCCGGATATATTCTACGGCTGTTCATTTACGTTTTATCGAATATCTCGGTTCCTGAGCGAGATAGAGCTTTGAAATTTGGTTTATAAATGCCTTCTCGAAATTCCTCAACTTTCTGTATCCCCGGATATATTCTACGGCTGTTCATTTACGTTTTATCGAATATCTCGGTTCCTGAGCGAGATAGAGCTTTGAAATTTGGTTTATAAATGCCTTCTCGAAATTCCTCAACTTTCTGTATCCCCGGATATATTCTACGGCTGTTCATTTACGTTTTTATCGAATATCTCGGTTCCTGAGCGAGATAGAGCTTTGAAATTTGGTTTATAAATGCCTTCTCGAAATTCCTCAACTTTCTGTATCCCCGGATATATTCTACGGCTGTTCATTTACGTTTTATCGAATATCTCGGTTCCTGAGCGAGATAGAGCTTTGAAATTTGGTTTATAAATGCCTTCTCGAAATTCCTCAACTTTCTGTATCCCCGGATATATTCTACGGCTGTTCATTTACGTTTTATCGAATATCTCGGTTCCTGAGCGAGATAGAGCTTTGAAATTTGGTTTATAAATGCCTTCTCGAAATTCCTCAACTTTCTGTATCCCCGGATATATTATACGGCTGTTCATTTACGTTTTATCGAATATCTCGGTTCCTGAGCGAGATAGAGCTTTGAAATTTGGTTTATAAATGCCTTCTCGAAATTCCTCAACTTTCTGTATCCCCGGATATATTCTACGGCTGTTCATTTACGTTTTATCGAATATCTCGGTTCCTGAGCGAGATAGAGCTTTGAAATTTAGACAATAAATGCCTTCTCGAAATTCCTCAACTTTCTGTATCCCCGGATATATTCTACGGCTGTTCATTTACGTTTTATCGAATATCTCGGTTCCTGAGCGAGATAGAGCTTTGAAATTTGGTTTATAAATGCCTTCTCGAAATTCCTCAACTTTCTGTATCCCCGGATATATTCTACGGCTGTTCATTTACGTTTTATCGAATATCTCGGTTCCTGAGCGAGATAGAGCTTTGATATTTGGTTTATAAATGCCTTCTCGAAATTCCTCAACTTTCTGTATCCCCGGATATATTCTACGGCTGTTCATTTACGTTTTATCGAATATCTCGGTTCCTGAGCGAGATAGAGCTTTGAAATTTGGTTTATAAATGCCTTCTCGAAATTCCTCAACTTTCTGTATCCCCGGATATATTCTACGGCTGTTCATTTACGTTTTATCGAATATCTCGGTTCCTGAGCGAGATAGAGCTTTGATATTTGGTTTATAAATGCCTTCTCGAAATTCCTCAACTTTCTGTATCCCCGGATATATTCTACGGCTGTTCATTTACGTTTAATCGAATATCTCGGTTCCTGAGCGAGATATAGCTTTGAAATTTGGTTTATAAATGCCTTCTCGATATTCCTCAACTTTCTGTATCCCCGGATATATTCTACGACTGTTCATTTACGTTTTATCGAATATCTCGGTTCCTGAGCGAGATAGAGCTTTGAAATTTGGTTTATAAATGCCTTCTCGAAATTCCTCAACTTTCTGTATCCCCGGATATATTCTACGGCTGTTCATTTACGTTTTATCGAATATCTCGGTTCCTGAGCGAGATAGAGCTTTGAAATTTGGTTTATAAATGCCTTCTCGAAATTCCTCAACTTTCTGTATCCCCGGATATATTCTACGGCTGTTCATTTACGTTTTTATCGAATATCTCGGTTCCTGAGCGAGATAGAGCTTTGAAATTTGGTTTATAAATGCCTTCTCGAAATTCCTCAACTTTCTGTATCCCCGGATATATTCTACGGCTGTTCATTTACGTTTTATCGAATATCTCGGTTCCTGAGCGAGATAGAGCTTTGAAATTTGGTTTATAAATGCCTTCTCGAAATTCCTCAACTTTCTGTATCCCCGGATATATTCTACGGCTGTTCATTTACGTTTTATCGAATATCTCGGTTCCTGAGCGAGATAGAGCTTTGAAATTTGGTTTATAAATGCCTTCTCGAAATTCCTCAACTTTCTGTATCCCCGGATATATTCTACGGCTGTTCATTTACGTTTTATCGAATATCTCGGTTCCTGAGCGAGATAGAGCTTTGAAATTTGGTTTATAAATGCCTTCTCGAAATTCCTCAACTTTCTGTATCCCCGGATATATTCTACGGCTGTTCATTTACGTTTTTTCGAATATCTCGGTTCCTGAGCGAGATAGAGCTTTGAAATTTAGACAATAAATGCCTTCTCGAAATTCCTCAACTTTCTGTATCCCCGGATATATTCTACGGCTGTTCATTTACGTTTTATCGAATATCTCGGTTCCTGAGCGAGATAGAGCTTTGAAATTTGGTTTATAAATGCCTTCTCGAAATTCCTCAACTTTCTGTATCCCCGGATATATTCTACGGCTGTTCATTTACGTTTTATCGAATATCTCGGTTCCTGAGCGAGATAGAGCTTTGAAATTTAGACTATAAATGCCTTCTCGAAATTCCTCAACTTTCTGTATCCCCGGATATATTCTACGGCTGTTCATTTACGTTTTATCGAATATCTCGGTTCCTGAGCGAGATAGAGCTTTGAAATTTGGTTTATAAATGCCTTCTCGAAATTCCTCAACTTTCTGTATCCCCGGATATATTCTACGACTGTTCATTTACGTTTTATCGAATATCTCGGTTCCTGAGCGAGATAGAGCTTTAAAATTTGGTTTATAAATGCCTTCTCGAAATTCCTCAACTTTCTGTATCCCCGGATATATTCTACCGCTGTTCATTTACGTTTTATCGAATATCTCGGTTCCTGAGCGAGATAGAGCTTTGAAATTTGGTTTATAAATGCCTTCTCGAAATTCCTCAACTTTCTGTATCCCCGGATATATTCTACGGCTGTTCATTTACGTTTTATCGAATATCTCGGTTCCTGAGCGAGATAGAGCTTTGAAATTTGGTTTATAAATGCCTTCTCGAAATTCCTCAACTTTCTGTATCCCCGGATATATTCTACGGCTGTTCATTTACGTTTTATCGAATATCTCGGTTCCTGAGCGAGATAGAGCTTTGATATTTGGTTTATAAATGCCTTCTCGAAATTCCTCAACTTTCTGTATCCCCGGATATATTCTACGGCTGTTCATTTACGTTTTATCGAATATCTCGGTTCCTGAGCGAGATAGAGCTTTGAAATTTGGTTTATAAATGCCTTCTCGAAATTCCTCAACTTTCTGTATCCCCGGATATATTCTACGGCTGTTCATTTACGTTTTATCGAATATCTCGGTTCCTGAGCGAGATAGAGCTTTGAAATTTGGTTTATAAATGCCTTCTCGAAATTCCTCAACTTTCTGTATCCCCGGATATATTCTACGGGTGTTCATTTACGTTTTATCGAATATCTCGGTTCCTGAGCGAGATAGAGCTTTGAAATTTGGTTTATAAATGCCTTCTCGAAATTCCTCAACTTTCTGTATCCCCGGATATATTCTACGGCTGTTCATTTACGTTTTATCGAATATCTCGGTTCCTGAGCGAGATAGAGCTTTGAAATTTGGTTTATAAATGCCTTCTCGAAATTCCTCAACTTTCTGTATCCCCGGATATATTCTACGGGTGTTCATTTACGTTTTATCGAATATCTCGGTTCCTGAGCGAGATAGAGCTTTGATATTTGGTTTATAAATGCCTTCTCGAAATTCCTCAACTTTCTGTATCCCCGGATATATTCTACGGCTGTTCATTAACGTTTTATCGAATATCTCGGTTCCTGAGCGAGATAGAGCTTTGAAATTTGGTTTATAAATGCCTTCTCGAAATTCCTCAACTTTCTGTATCCCCGGATATATTCTACGGCTGTTCATTTACGTTTTTATCGAATATCTCGGTTCCTGAGCGAGATAGAGCTTTGAAATTTGGTTTATAAATGCCTTCTCGAAATTCCTCAACTTTCTGTATCCCCGGATATATTCTACGGCTGTTCATTTACGTTTTATCGAATATCTCGGTTCCTGAGCGAGATAGAGCTTTGATATTTGGTTTATAAATGCCTTCTCGAAATTCCTCAACTTTCTGTATCCCCGGATATATTCTACGGCTGTTCATTTACGTTTTATCGAATATCTCGGTTCCTGAGCGAGATAGAGCTTTGAAATTTGGTTTATAAATGCCTTCTCGAAATTCCTCAACTTTCTGTATCCCCGGATATATTCTACGGCTGTTCATTTACGTTTTATCGAATATCTCGGTTCCTGAGCGAGATAGAGCCTTGAAATTTAGACTATAAATGCCTTCTCGAAATTCCTCAACTTTCTGTATCCCCGGATATATTCTACCGCTGTTCATTTACGTTTTATCGAATATCTCGGTTCCTGAGCGAGATAGAGCTTTGAAATTTGGTTTATAAATGCCTTCTCGAAATTCCTCAACTTT